>WOVY01011548.1:0-293274 GCA_013436015.1 Rhipicephalus annulatus | reverse complement strand
GTTGATTGAATTCTAATGTTTTCTTTACTCTAATAGCAATTACCTTTGTAAATAGCTTGTATACTACAGAGAGCAAGCTGATCGGCCTGTAATTCTTCAAGTCCTTGTCATCTCCTTTCTTATGTATTAAGATGATGTTAGCGTTCTTCCAAGCTTGGTACTCTTTCCCGTCAGGGACACCTCGTAAACAGGGTGGCTAGTTTTTCTAACACAATCTGTCCTCCATCTTTCAGCAGATCTGATGTTACCTGATCCTCACCAGCAGCTTTGCCCCTTTGCATGCTCTCCAAAGTTTTTCTGACTTCTTCTATTATTACTTGTGGGGTGTAATCTCAGTTACTGCTAGTTCTTATAGTATTAAGGTCGTGGTGTCTCGGCTACTGTACAGATCTCTGTAATAACTCCTCCGCTATTCAACTATCCTATCCATATTGGTAGTTATTTTGCCTTCTTTGTCCCTTAGTGCATACATCCGACTTTTGCCTATCTCAAGTTTCCTCTTCAATGCTTTGACACTTCACTCCGTTTTCAGAGCGTGTTCAATTCTCTCCATGTTATACCTTCTTAACATCGCATACCTTAAGTCTATTAATCAACTTCGAAAGCTCTGCCAGTTCTATTTTGTCTGTTGTACTTGACACTTTCATCATTTGACGCTTCTTAATTAGGGTTCTTCGTTTCCTGGGAAAGCTTGCCAGTGTCCTGTCTAACTACCCTGCCTCCAACTTCCACTGCACACTCCGTAATGATACTCGTCAGATTATCATCCATTGTATCTACGCTAAGGTTGGTTTCCTCCTCACTAAGAGCCGAGTACCTGTTTTTCAGCGACACTCTGAATTCCTGTACTTTCCCTCTCAGTGCTAGCTGATTGATTGGCTTCTTGCGTATCAGTTTCTGTCGTTCCTTCTTCAAGTCTAGGCGAATTCGAGACCTTACCATTCTATGGTCACTGCATCGTACCTTGCCAATCACTTCCACATCCTGCACGATTCCAGAGTGTGCACTCATTATAAGTCTATTTCTTTCTTCTTTCTTTATTCAATACTGCAGACCTTGTACAGATCCAAGCAGGGTGGGGGGAAGAATAAAACAACAACAAAACGAAGCAGACAGTAATGCCAAGGAATGTACAGGGGAAGTTATTAGAACCAATGGAATGTAAATAAGAAGAAAGAAAAGTGGATGCTTGGAACATTAGCCTTGCGAACCCTTTAATTTCATCGGCCCACATAAAAACCCTGGCTCCCCATCGTGCGTTCGCCTTTTTTGGGAATTTCGTTCTTATTTTCGCCATTAGGGCTCCTCCATGTCCACTTGCGGTTTCTCGTTTTCGGTAGAAAGTATTCAAAATCCGGAAATTATTGCGTTCTGCGAATTCTACTAGCAGCTCTCCTCTGCGTTTCTAGTACCGATGCCATAATCTCCTACTGCCTGGTCTCCAGCCTGCTTCTTCCCTACCTTTTCATTAAAGTCGCCCATCACTATAGTATACTGTGTTTTTACCTTACTCATTGCCGATTCCACGTCTTCATAGAAGCTTTCAACTGAAGCGTCATCATAGCTGGATGTAGGCGCGTAAGCCTGTACTACCTTCATCTTGTATCTTTTATCCAGTTTAATTACGATACCTACCACCCTTTCATTAATGCTATAGTATTCCTCTATGTTGCCAGCTATGTTTCTGTGAATTAGGAACCCAACTCCCAGTTCTCTTCTGTCTGCCAGGCCTCTGTAGCAAAGGACGTGCCCATTCTGTAGCATCGTATAGGCCTCATCTGTCCTCCTAACCTCACTGAGCCCTATTATATCCCATTTAACACCCTCTAGCTCCTCGAATAGTACAGCTAGACTTCCCTCACTAGATAAGGTTCTAGCGTTAAACGTTGCCAAGTTCAGGTTGCAATCATTAGATCATTAGTTATCCATAATCCAGGGTACATGTATTCTGCAACTTCTGTAAGATTGACGCCATTTGATCCGTACTGATAACATAAAAGGATTTTTCTTTAGTGTTATTTTCATATAAACAGTTTTGTTGTAAATAATTGACATTTTCCATTCCGGGCACCAAGAGACGACCTTGTTAAATTGATAATTGAGCCTTGTATGATCCCCAGCAGTTTATACTTTCGCGTATAACATGCAATCATCAGCATAGAGCTCTACATTTACAGAAAGGTCATTCATTATATCATTTATATATAATAGAAATAAAAGAGGTCCGAGGAACGAACCCTGAGGTACGCCAAAATCCACAGGAAGTTTGCTGGAACAGCTGTCATTAGGTGAAACAAATTGTTGCCTATTTCAAGATACGCTCGTATCCATACTATAAGCTTCGAATTTTTCAAAATATATTGCTATTTATGAAGTAATTTTTATGCGAAACGTTAGTCAAAGGCCTTTTGGAAGTCCATAAAGATGGCATCTAACTGTTCACCTTCATTTAGTGTGGTAGCTAAATCGTGGATAGTTTCAGCCAGCTTTGTAGTGGTGGAATATCCACGTCTAAATCCATGCTGCGCTTTTGGTAGTAGTTTGTGTTCTTCAAGAAATGTAACAATGTGTTTGTGAATTGTGCGTTCGACAGTTTTACAAGCTGTAAAGGTTAACAAATCTGGTCGATAATTCTTTATTTGAGTCTTATCACCTGCTTTGTGTGGAGGCTTAATTCAGGCAATCTTCCAGTCCTCAGAGAGTACACCTTCGTTCAAAGACCTAGTATACAACACACACAAATATTTCACGCACACACTCTGCGTACCGTTTTAAGAAGGCATTCAGTATCTCACCTGGTCCAACAGATTTCCTAACCTCCAGATTTTGCCATAAATAAAGATACCCTCTTCGGAAATAGTGACATCCGATATTGGTGGTATGTTCACACGAAAAGGTGGGGAGATGATTAATATATTTTGTATAGACGCTGTTTAAATAATTATTAATGGCCGTACAGACAGATTTTTCATCACTCTCTAATTTTCCACCTAAAAGAAATACATCGGTTGAGCACGTGCCCGGGGTGACCCCTTTCCGAAATTTTCTTGGACACGTTTTAATAAATGACGGCAATTTTTCGTTGAAATACTTTTCTTTGTCACGAAAACCGTTTTCTTTAATTTCTTCACGTATATTGCAAATAATTGTTTTTAAATTAAGACTGTTAGCCTTGTTCGACCTTTTTTTGTAACCGTTTAAACTTTCGCTTAAGCTGTTACGTCTCTCTTGATATCCAGGGATTGTGACTCTCTACTTTCTTTGCAATTAAAGAGATGAAACGCTGCACACAATCTTCAATCATTCTCTTAAAGCAAATCCACAGTTCTTCAAAGTACAATTACTTGCATTGAAATGAACATATTCAAAGGACAGAACATCAATTCTAGATTCATCATCTGCTTTTGAAAGATCGGGAAATTTCTTCGCCATCCTCTGCTGACTAAGTGAAACTCCCTTTAGCTTCAGTACCACAGCCTTGTGATCCTATATGCCATTTGTGACGCTTCACAACATGCTTTCTTTACATTGCCACTTAAAAGATATATCTAGGATAGATTTAGTCCCCTCATCTATTCTGGTAGGGTCGGTGACTATTTGCGTCAAATCATATTGAAACATGGTATTGGATATTTGAGTATCCGCAGTTCAACATGGGTCTGATATAAACGTTTCCCCATTCATATTTGGCATATTAAAATTTCCCGCTATGTATATATATCTTCGGTTTTTACATGACAATGAAGGTAATCCTTAAGCTTTGCGATAACATCAAGGGAAGCATTTGGTGGCCTGTAAACGACACCCAGAAGTTATTTATTATTGCGAATATACACTTTACAGAAGATGCTTTCTATGTCTTGAACGTCTGGCATTTTTACAACACTTGTATTATTCCTAAAAAGAATAGCAACGCCCTCTCCCCTCCCATCTGGATCCTTACTGAACATAGTGTAATTTTTCGGCACAAACTCACTATCGAAAACATCATCTCGTAGCCATGTCTCAGTTAGTAATACACTATCTGGGTCATGTGCTAAAAGCGTGCCTTCCAACTTCTCAGCCCTAATAACAATACTACGGCAATTTACATTTAACACCACTAAACATCGTTCAACTAGTTTCCCCGAACCCTAATTTGGTTAGATAACATAAATCTTTTATTCTTATTATCATCCCAACAAAAACTTTCCATCAATGCTTACTTTGTCAAAAACTAACTTCACTTGTGATCCACTTGCGCACTTGCGCGATGAAGTTTGCCCCAAGTTTTTTCTGATATCACGAACACGAGCGGAAAAGTCTTCACTTATCGACAGCTCAGTGCCTTTCAGCTTGGAACACCTCTGTAGAATAGCTGCCTTGTCTCGGTAATCAAGTATTTTACTAATTACCAGGCGTTCTTTGTCATTCTTTTTCCCAATCTCGGACATCTTTCTATGCCGCTGACATTCACTCCCAGCTTTCCTTCAAATAAGTCCTTTTTTATTATTTCAGTAAGGTCAGCAGTCGTTTCATTAGCTCGTTCCCCTAGGCCGAAAACAATCAAGTTATTTTGTCGACTTGTGTTCTCTAACTCGTCATTTTTTTCTTGACCGTGAATTGAAAGTCTTCCTCAAGCTGTGTTGCTCTTTGCTGCCTCTGAATACCTGTCTACTGTCGTACCAGTCATTGTCCTATAAGTGGTGGAGCGTGTTTTTATTCCCACGTCTTGGTGCTCTTCCGGTCACCCCTGGAGCTGCGGTCTGTTCGACAGTTCTGCTCGCCGACAGCATGGATGGACCAGAACAACGCGTCCACTTCCACGGCCTCTTCTTCTCAGCCGGATCGCCCTACCTACATCGTAAATACACCACAACGAGACCTCGCGGAGAAGATGTCGAAGAGTGGCTTGATAATTACGACAGAGCAAGCGCTTGTAGTCATTGCGACGAGGCCGACAACTGGGCCATGCCACCTTTTAAGTCCAGGAGGTCGTTAAGATATGATTCCACAACCATGAACGTGGCTTTCCTGATTCAACGACATTCAAGGTGCAACTCCGGCAGATTTTCGGCATGTCAGCAGAATGCTTTGAAACGACCTAACGGAAACTCGCCGCCTGAATTTAAGGGCCGGACAAATCCTATACATCGTATATTGAAGATGTGCTCGCACTTTGTCGCCAAGCCCAAAGTGACATGACGGAGGCCGGCCGCATCAGTCACCAACTTAAAAGCGTCAAATCTGTCGCTTTCAATGCCCTCTAAGTCAGACCCCCAAATAAAATGCAAGACATCATCACTGCGTGCCAACGTACAGACGCGCTTTATTCCGTGCGCCTTAAACAGCCTTCCTCTGACGCCTGTCTTACCAGAGAGCCTGAATTGCGAACTTTTATACGCACGATTGCCTGAGAGGAATGTCATGGTATTGTCTAGAGCAACCCCATTGTTTCTTCTGTTCGCCCTTCTGCTCCAAACCTGCGTGACATTATCAGGAACGAACTGGCATCAATGACGAGCATCCCTCGAGCCCCGTCTTCTGTGGCCTTTCGTGCACTTTCGTACGCCGAAGTTGCATCACGGGCCACTGAACCAGTTTCATATGTTTCTGCTGACGTTGCATGCGACCATTTGGCTTCCATGGAAGCACAGGCGCCGGTGCAACCAAAGCTACCCGACATGGCGCCCTCCACGCCCCGTCTGCTTTCACTATGGCATACGGGGCCATACATCACTTTCTGCCGCCGCCGTCAGTAGGATGAACGACGTAAATATTCAGCTTATGAGCGAGACACAACCCCGATATTCGATGCCTACGTTACAATGCCGTATTCAGCCTCTTCACAGCGTTCGCCTTCACCTCCACAGTCCCGAGGCGTGCCCCGTTCTTCCCGCTCATCTCGATACCGTTCTCCGTCACCATTGCGGCATGCGTCATCATCCTTAGGTCCTGCTTCTCCCACCTTTCTGGACAGCCACTCGGAAAACTAGAGGCTCCAGTTTTTGGAGGGAACACTGCCCGTTATCTAATGCAACTATTCCTTCGTCTCCTCCAGCAAATTTACTGCCTGTTTGTGTTGAAGGTGCTTCTGTTTACGCTCTTATAGACAATGGCGCTGCCATGTCAGTCATTCACCACGAATTGTGTTTTGATTTACGGGAAAGTGCAGACTCCTTATGTTGGTCCTACGTTATGTGGTGCTAATGACAATCTTATTTGCCCTAACGGACAGTGTACTGCTCGCGTCCTCATCGACAGTATCTGTCATCATGTAGAGTTGGCTGTGCTTCCTTTGTGCGCTCATCAGATCATCTCGGGCTGGGATTTTGTATCGGTTGCGTCTGCTGTCATATCGTGTGGTCAACCTCGTATTCATCTTGCGGACACTGACCATTCTTCTCATTCCCATTTTTCGTCGCCTTACCTTGTTACGACTGCTGATTTTCTCCTGTATTGTGGCCGAGAGAGCATTCTTACGATAAGATCGCGAGACATTAGAGACGGTGACACAAGGGCTGTCCCTTGCCAACGCTGCATTATTTCCAGAACCGCCATTGATTCTTCCCTAGTGCGGTTATTTCGGGGTTATGCAAGCATTACAGCCTACAACACAACTACCACTAGTGCTGCCAGAGGGGACCACTCTTGCTAGCGTTCTCGAGGAAGCAACGGTATGTGTCGCCACTGTTTCACCTAGCTCCTTCTCGCCACATTGTTCACACGCAGGATGTTCATATTTCGCTATCAGAACCACTATTAGCACAGATCTTAATATGACCAAGACTGATGCCTTCCTGACCATATTAATAAAACACAAAACTTGCTTCTACGTTTGTTCTGATGGCCTTGGTCAAACAATCGTGACCACTCATCGCATCGACAACGACGGATCCCATATCGTTCGCCGCCACCCTTACCGAGTATTACCTTCTCAGCGCAAGGTTATTAAATAACAAGTTAATGACATGCTCACACGCAATGTTATCAGGCCTTCAGCAAGCCCAAGGTATTCGCTTGTTGTACTAGTGAAAAAGAAAGATGACTCGGTGCGATTCTGCGCTGGTTATCGAGTGCTGAACAAGATTATCCGTGAGGACGTCTATCCTATGCCTCGGATCAACGATGCTCTTGATACACTACAAAGTGCCGAGTAATTTCAAGTCTTCACTTACGCTTAGGTCATTGGCAGATCCCCTTGCACGAGTCCGATAAATAGAAGACTGTCCTTTGTCACACCTGATGAACTCTTCGAACTCAACGTAATGCTATTTGGCCATGCAATGCCCCTGCCACATTCGAACCCATAATAGATACGGTACCACGGGGCTTAAAATAGAAGACCTGCCTTTGGTATCTGGACGACATCATAATTTTTTCGTCCAGCCTCTCACAACGTCTGGAACGGCTACACGAGGTTGAGCTTAGGCTGCTCTCCAGCTCCACACAAAGAAGTGTCGGTTTACCAGTCACAAAATTAAGGTTTTAGGTCACGTCGTCCGTGAACAAGACATCGAGCCCAATCCCGACAAGGTTGCTGTGGTACTTCACTTTCCTACTCGAACGACACCCAAATACCTTCGCAGCTTCTGTGGCTTAGCGTCGTACTTACGCCGCTTTGTGCGTGATTTCACCACTATCGCTGCTCCTCTGCACAAACTTCTGACTGCGAGCGCACCGTTTGTCTGGTCGGATGACTGTAAAGCCCCTTTTCACACTCTCAAGCGATGCCCCACATCACGGCCGGTGCTCCGCCATTTCGACCATGCAGCACCTACTGTTCTACACACTGATGCCAGTGGACTTGGCATCGTTGCGGTCCTGCTGCAGCGGAATGACGCCTTTGAAGAACAAGTCGTTGCCTGCGCTAGCCTCACTCTTTCTCCCGCTGAGCGAAATTATAGCATAACCGAACAAGAATGCCTCGTAATCGTGTGGTCTGCGCAAACGTTTCGCCCCTATTTATATGGCCGGAATTTCACAGTCGTGACCAACCATCATGCTCTGTGTTGGTTATCAACTCTCAAGAAATTGTCGGGAAGTCTTGGCCGTCGGGTGCTACGTTTACAGGAGTATGACTACGGTGTCACAAATAGGTCAGGTCGGCAACACCAAGATGCCGACGCTTCGTCGCGTTACCCACTCTCCCCAAGCACCTTCCATCTGTTCTTCACCGACCAGCCTAGTGACCAAGCAGACGGCTGTTGGTCCGAAAGAGTTTGTTGCTTCGGCGGACCTTCTTTCGTTCACAGATTTCGCATCACTCTAACATGCAGATCGTACTGCCGCACAATCATCGTTCGGCTCACTGCCTTATCCCAGGCTCCAACAACCGCTTAAGACAACAGCTTGGAAGCTTCAAATTTCAAGATGGACAATTATGTCGGCAAATTTACCATTCTCTTGGTAACTAATGGGTTGTGGTTGTCCCTCACTCATTTCTTCTCCAGGTTTTACAAGCCTTTCATGATGACGTGACAGCTGGCATCTTAGGTTTTCACAAGACTTACGACCGCATCAAGACTCGCTGCTTTTGGCCTGACCTTTCCACTTGTGAGGCCAAATACGTCGGTTCATGCGGGTCCTGCCAGCACCGAAAACGTACCACATCTCTTACAGCAGGGCCCTTGCAGCCTCTGCCCTGTCCTTCCACCCCCTTTGAATTCGTGGGCATCAATTTATACGGACCCCTCTCACTTACACCCACTGGTCTATGTTGGATTGTTACTGCCGTCGACCACCTTACTCGCTATGCGGAGACGGCAGATTTTCCGTCTGGTGCTACCTCTGAAGTCGCCAATTTTATCCTGCGTGCCATAATCTTGCACCAATGGCGTCCCACGTGTGCTCCTTAGTGATCGTGGCAAGACATTTCTTTCCCAAGTCCTTGCTGAAGTCCTCCAGGCCTCTATCACCATACACAAAACCACGTCAGCCTACCATCTGCAAACGAACGGTCTGACAGAGCATTTTCACCGAACTCTGTTGGACATGATCTCCATGTACATCCAACAAGATCATAAAAACTGGGACCCTATATTCCCTTCGTCACATTCGCATATAAAGCTGCTATACAACGTACGACGAATTACAACCAGTTTTTTCCTTGTGTATGGCCGTTTACCGACTTTCGGACACCCCCTTTTCGTCCCCATCAGATGCTCCATTTTCATCTCTCTCTGAACAGTTCGCTGCTCGCGTCGCCCGTTGCCATTAAATTGCCAGCGCCAACGCTGCTACAATTCAAGACAAGAGGCAAGTCGGTATTGATGCGAAACGACGGGTTAATTGTTACGTTTCGCCCCGGCGACGAAATGCTTCTGTGGACAGCTGTTCGTGCACCTGGACTCTGTGAAAAATGCCTTCTTAGGTATCTCGGTCTATACACTGTACTGGAACAAACACGTTATGTAAACTACCGCGTCGCTCCAGTCAGCGCGGCTCCTGATCGTAGTCGAAGCAGCACCGAGATCGCTGATGTATCTAAATAAAACGATATATTCGGCATCCCACCCTCTCTAACTTTCTGCCCTCTTTTGCTAAGAGGGCGGAGGGGGCAATAGTGTGAGCGCTATTTGCTTGGTCGTTTCATCTGTATACCCAAAACCACTGTAAAAATCATCACCGTTAGGCACGCGCGCTGCGCTGCTTGTGCCTCGCGCGACTGCATTAAATATCATATCTGTCTATTGTCGTTACCGGTCGTCGTCTTACAATATATATATATATATATATATATATATATGTGTGTGTGTGGTGTGTGTGTGTGTGTACGGCATTTATACAGAAAAATACTGACGCCCTGCTTTTACACTTAGCCCAGGGATCTGCGACGTGTTGCCCTCAGGGTCGGCAACCTGTGGAGGGAGGGCAACGTGCGTAGCCCGCCCTCAATTCCAAAAGTAACCGATGAACACCTCCATAAATCTCCCCTTTCCTTCTCTGCCAGGGCTTGCGACGAGTCACGGCGAGCCTCTCCCGCACGGCAAGTAACCGTCTTATACGTGCCGCACATCTCGGGCCATCTCACCCTCGATGAAGAAGTTAGCCCGGCTTCGAAACGTCGGCTTTTTGCTTAGATATATTTCAGGTGTTTTTTTTTTTCAATTTATCCACTTTCTATCCCAACCAGGCTAACTGGTGCCAAATGTTGACCTTTGATTTATAGCATTGGTGCAATGCTTCCTCATGGCAGCTTGCATGATGATGTTATATAGTGGCATACAGACAGGTCTTGCAAGCTTTTCGCCGTGTTGAAAACAGCTAGGGTAGGGTGGTGTAAAATGTGACCAAAATTTTTGAATAGCAAATATTTATTTTTATTTCACTTCCTAAAATAAACAATAATGCAGAAACTTTTGTTTGGGTTCAAGACATGTGCTACATAAACATTTTCCAGTTGCTATAGTTCAAAACACCATTTAAATATAAATAAGTATGCTCCAGATGTTTCGTTTTCCGCAACCTGCGGAGTAAAACAAGACGCTGCACGGAGAAAAACGACACATCATAAAAAAATTATTCCTTCAGTTTTTGCAATAGAAAAACGGAAAATTCACTCTCTTCGCCTTTACGAAGTCTGAAGAAGCCCGGTCCTCAGGTTCCACACAATGAATCACGCGGTGTTGTGTTGCTCCGGAACTCCTTTCAGATGAAACACCGCAAGTCTTCCCTTGCGCTAATATTGTCTTTTGTTCAACGCTTGCACTTCATTGGAATATTCAACAACTGAAGACTAGCTATATTTTGACGTATCTTTTTCGCCTCTTTTTGCCGTTTTGATGCAGAAGTGCGCAGGTGTTTCATGGCTTTTAACTTTGTCCGCCAGGCTTTGTGAGACAATGAGGTTAAAACTGTTCTAGATTCATATTTTCAAATGCTTCTTTTTTCAATTACGGCATTAGAGAAACATTGTTAAAATTCAATTCCAAGACGTGTTTGTTAACGACTTGTTTTGAAGGTTTCACCCTTTTTTATGTGTCTCTTGAGAGATTGGGAACATGGAAAAACCTCGATGCAGCGCAAATGCGGGAAGTCATGTCCTGAATGGCAATCAGTATTTTGTCATGTCGTTTTCTATTCGGGAAGGTATATATGGTAGTCGTAATATATATGCTAAAACTCTTAAAAACTCTTCATTTGCATGCTAAAACTCTTCTAAAGAAAGAAATACAATATATAATGGATGTAAGTTAATGGTTAATTATAAGACAACCTCTATGGCAATTGGATGCATTTTTTGGCACGTTTTGGCTCTCTCACAAGCCAAAACTAAAAAAAAATTCACGTTCTCCTCGGGAACCAAATGAACTGAACTTTAATTGTTACGTAGCTTGCAGTCTAACGTAACAAAATAAATATTTACGTTGCTGTACGATCGCAGGAGTAGCTTCATGCACGAGTTGAACATTTTGGCCGAGCAGAATTTCGCCCCCTTTTGACGGGTCACGAACACACCGACACCAGCCGCGCAATTGTTTCCGCGCCAACGCTGTAGGCAAGCCACTTTTACACGTGAAAAGGTGCAGCACTCATCGCTGGAAAAAAAAAACCATGAAAAGTGGTTTTGTATTAACTACAGAGGCCGGCAAAGTCAAAATGTTGCGGTTTGACCCGTGTCTCATTTTACCTCACCCTATATACCCTCCCTTTCTACCATTTATTCCAAGTTGCCCATCATTACCAGTAAAATTTATACATAAAGCATCCTGACTTGCGCACAAGGCTAATAAATTGATACAACATATTTGAGCAGGTGTGATCAAGACAACTCTTATCAGTATTAAAGGTACATATGTTGTTTTAATAAATCATGTATTTAGGCAATAAAGCTTTCGTTTGAACTAGTTGGTGTATTTTTGAACACACTTTTGGGTTGCGCAAAAAAAACACGAACGAAGGTGAGTACACATGGAAGGCGTTTGCGTCCGTCCTGTGTTCTCTTCTTCGTCCTTGTTTTTTTGCGCAACCAGAAATATGCGTCCATGTATATATAGGCCTTTATAGAACACTAGTACGAGAGAAAATGTAGTTTTGTGTCTTTTTAAAGTAGCATAAGAAACAATTTTTATCCCTAAACCTTGCTTTAACCGTGGTCGCATAGAAAAAATTAGTAATTAACATATTATAAAACACCTATATCGTCATCCGCCTGACTACGCCCATACTGCAGGGCAAAGGCCTCTCTTATGTTCCGCCAATAAACCCGGTGCTGCTTTCTGCTGCCTGGCCATACCTGAAAACTTCTTATTCTTATCTGCCCACCCAATCTTCTGTCTTCCTCTCAACGTTTGCTTTCTCTTTGAATTCAGTCAGTTACACTTATTGGCCAGCGGTTATCCTGCTTACGCGCTACGTTCCCAGCCATAAAATTTCTTCTACTAGATTTCAACTATGATATCCTGAACCCTCGTTTGTTCGCTGACCTGCTCTGCTTTCTTCTTGATTCTCAAGTTTACACCTATCATTTTCCTTTCCGTAGCTCGCTGTGCCGTCCTTAACCTGAATCGTCTTTTTAAGCCTCAATGTTTCTGTTCCGTTTGTAAGTATCGGCATGGTGCAGCTGTTACATACCTTGTTCTTGAAGGATAGTGGTAGACTACCAGTGATGACCTGAGAATGATTGCCGATTTAATCCACCCAATCCTTATTGTTCTAGTTATTTTATGCTCATTGTTCGGCTCCGTGGTTACTACCTGTCCTAAGTAGACGTACTATTTTACAACTTCCAGTGTCTCGCCCTCTATCCCAAAGCTCTGCTTTCTGCGGAGACTGCTGGACATTAATTTAGTTTTATGCATATTCATTTTTAGGCCTACTTTTCTGATCATGAGTTGTAATCTCTCCCCTGAGTTGCTTATCAATGCAATGTCATCAGCGAATGACAGGTTACTAAGATATTACCCATTAACTCTTATCTTTAACTCTTACCCATCTAGGGACCTGAAAACCACCTGTAAAAACGTGGTGAATAGCATCGGCGAAATCGTGTCTTCCTACCTGACATTCTTCTTTATTGGGATTCTGTTGCTTACTATGGTAGCTGTGAATCCACTGTAGATTTATACCAGTATGTTTATATAGACTTCGTCGATGCCATGATCACTCAGTGTATGCATGACTGATGATATATATTTCGACCGAATGAAATGCCTTCTCCTAATGTATGAAGGCTATCTATTGGGGTTGGTAGTATGTCGCGCATTTCTCTGTCACCTGATTGACAGTATGAATATGTTTTTTTGTTGAGTAGTTTGTAAACAATCAGGCTTAGTTCTTTGTTCAATTGAACTCTAATGTCGTCTTAATTCTATCAGTTATTATTTTTGCAAAGAGCTTGTACACAATAGACAGGGAACTGATCGCCCTGCAGTTTTTCAAGTACTTGATATCGCCTTTCTAATGGATTAACATTAAGTTGCCATTCTTAGAAGATTCTGGTACCCTCCCCGTCAAGAGAAACTACACATGCAGGCTGGCGAGCTTTTCTAATACATTCACTTCATCATCTTTCTACAGGTCTGATGTAAATTTATACTCACCAGCGGCTTTGCCTTGTTGCATTTCCTCCTGGAATTTATTTAATTCCTCTGACTGTTACTGGTGGAATGTAAGGTTTCTATGGGATGTTACTGCTTCTTACGATATCCTCCTGCTTTTCTCGGCTGCTCTACAAATCTCTGTAGTAATCCTCCGCTATCTACACCATTCTTTCTGTATTGGTTGTCACATTGTCTTCTTTGTGCTTACATGCATACATTTAATTTTTGCCTCTGGAGAGTTTTTTCTACACAGGTTTTGTGTTTCGCCCGATTTTTACAACATGCTCAATTCTCTCCATGGTATGCCTTCTTGTGTCGGCTACCTTGCGCCTATTGATACACTTTGAAAGCTCCATCAGCTCTGTTTGGACTGTTGCATTTGAAGCTGTGATGGTTTGAAATCTTTTATTGATGTTTTATGTCTTCCGGGATAGATTTCCAGCGTCCCGTCTAATGACTCTAACCCAGACTTCTATTAGGCGACAAGGATGAAGTAAACAGTGATGCAAGCATGCTATCTTGTCTATTGATGTGCAAATAAGCAAATACAGAAGCTGCTTAAGAGAAGCTGAACGAAATTCGGGCAGAAGAATTCAAACCGGGTCGTTAGCATCAGTGGTACGGCGTTCATTAGCAGTCCTAGAAATTTAGTTACATGCCATTATGCCCATCAAACTGTCTATTGAAGCATGGATTTAATGAAATTATTTAAGTTCAATGAAAAAGTATTGCTTTGTTGGTTCGACTCCCGGCTAAGCTAGGGGGAAACTTTCGATTACGTACTTTGATGACTATTTACTATGAAAAATATTTACTCATACCTCCTTTTTTCGAGGTGAGGGGGTGGAGGGGGCTGCCCATCCGCGTTCACTATATTGTACACTATGCACGTTGGATGTTGCTCCCTCTAATGCAAGTAATAAAATCACTCTTCCTCTGTTTTTAAAGTGCCCAATAAAGTCTATGCAAACAGAGCTTACCTTGAAACTGATTGGATGGTTTTCAACCCCGTGATTTTTTTCACTTCTGAGGTCATTCGCCAGAAATATTCAGCCAGCAGACACGCTCATACACACGCATGCACGAGTCGAAATTGTTCAGTATCTATGCAATAATTTGTTGCGGACACATCACTGCAACCTCTTTAAGTTTTTTTTGAAACAACCCTTTTTTAGCATTATTTTGTGTGTAAATTTTAGCGCATGCGGGGGGGGGGATTATAAAAAATTTCATCCACTTTCGCATTTTATTCTCGCAGTCTAGACAATGCTGCAGGTTTAAATTAGGCAGATCATATATTTGACTTTGCCAGACTACATTAAATGTTGATGCGTACACAGTGCTGTATAATCTATTACTTGCTGGTGCACATACTACCATACATCCTGAATAAATGTTTGAAAAATCATACTGTTTCCTAAAATTAACTAGAGAGAATTCTGGCACTGCGATCGCACAGTGATCATAGGAATGATGGGTAAAGAATCAATTTGCCTAGTTTTTGTGTTTGCAAGTTCGGAACGCACTTGAGGTTTCGTTTATTGGTGTGTCTTGGTTTTGTTTCGAGTAAAAGAACAAACCGTTTTAAACTTCGTCACCCATATTAAATTGATGAGCCTAAAAAGTTAAGAGGGTCAAGTTCAAGTGCTCAACATTGGCTGGTGGTCGTGTCGTGACAAAGCAGCTCCAAGTTACGCGAAACCAAACAAACTGGAACGTACGAAGATTAGGCAAATTCTTGTGCCTATCATTCCATCATTCCCATGCTTGCTGAAGCGCCAGCGTTTCAGCTCCCATACACACTAGCGCCAGATTTCTCTCTAGAGTATCCAAAAGAAACACTATGGTAAAAAGGGCTGTACAAAAAAAAGATATACAACTTTTATTCAAGCTGCCGTTGCGTTGCACGTGGTTTCACTACCCGGTTAAGTGGTGCGATTCTGAATAGCTGTGCCTTTGTTGTTTTGAGGCTTGTTACCCGTTGCATAAAAAAAGAAAGGTTGGTGGGCGTGACTGTCTTGTCCATCAAAGAAATTAGTTTTTCAGTGTTACCTAAGCAAGGGTGTTCTTCTTTTTCACCAGATTTAAATGCCGTTATCATTGTTAGCATTAGGATGCGAGCTTTCTTGCGCAACACCATAGACGCTATACAGCATAGCGCCCTAGAAGAAGTGTGAACAGTTCAAGCCTGCTCGCCATCACTAAAAATTAAGCCTATTACCCATTCAAGAGCTCCACACGAATATCAAAAATGTTTCTGATCACGTATGCAGTATTACTAAAGCACGTGGTCCTGTTTTATAAATATTTTTGTTATCCCACTGTATAAACCCCACCAATACCTGATAGAATTCAGTTTGAAACGATTTCTTTGCTTCAGCCAAGACAGTGCTTTTCAAATATTCAATTGCGCTCCAAACTTAATTATCTTGATCCATAGAGCAGCGGCAATGAGGATTTTACAAAACATATCCGTCAGACCTCGTTGCCAATTGAAAGCAAAGCCGCTAAAGTAGCGCTGTGTTAATTACGTAGACACTCATCCTGAGATAAGCACGCAGTTTAGAATGAAGAAAAAAGAGAGATATCCGGAGGGAAGTTAAAAAATGTTAGAACAGAGAAGTTTGTCTGTACCAACTATTTTTTCTACTGTCCTTATACTTAAGAAGACTTAAGTCGATTGATGATTTATAACATATCTATTTTTATTAAATTTTGATACGCTCACAACGGCGGCATGAGTTAGGGAAACACATAAAAAGAAAACACGCCGAACACGAACAAACAAGAATAGTCTTTTTGTCGTTTTTTCATGTCGCGCTAATTCAGGCTGCAGCTATGGAACACCAACTCGCCTGAACAGCAACTATAGCAGCCGCCAGAGCTACTTCAATAATCTAATCATTTGCCGCAGCAGTGAACATTATATAAGTAAGCAGGTAGCCTGGTTAGGCGCATTACGAGCGATATAACCTTTAGTATCACTCTAAACCCCGTAATTATTTCTGGAACTTTACAGCCTATATTTTACTGTGGTTAGGTCGCACTTCCCAGACGTAATCCGATTATTATAGACAAAAAAATCTTTTAAACACAATCGTAGATGCCCTGAAAAGGTTTTACATATATACAAAGCATGTCCAATACGACATAACAGGCAATAAATAGCAAGAATACCTTTAAAGATAGCCACAAAACAGGCATCAATCGTTCACTTGTTACTTAAGCAAACTGTATCATCGGTGAAAAAATTAGGCAGTTTGCTAGAACAAAAATGTAAAATAATTAGTGTACTGGATACGTTAGTTTAATAAACAAAAGAGGCATCACAAGTGTCCCTAAACTGTTGTTCTATGCAGTGTTTTACGCATATATATATATATATATATATATATATATATATATATATATATATATATATATATATATGCAGCTGAATAAAACAAGCACCTTTATTTTTTTAATTTGTCCGAAAACATGCCTGCACCGAGGCCTAATGAAATCATTGAGAGTACATCAGAATGCTTTTTCGTCTTCTAGCTGACACACTTGTTGCTAGGAGGGTCAAGTTGCTACAAACTACACAGCATTTATCATGGCAGTTTTTCTTGCTATCGTTTCACCTCGCAATTATTGCTATCCACCTTTGTACCTGAAAAATGTGGCCGACCCATATAAACCACGGCGAGCAACACATCTCTTTCTTGCATATTTAGGATTTGTAATCAAGAAGAAAGACAATGCCTGAACGTTTGCTTCACTATCAGCATGCGGTGTATTTGAACAAAAATGAGCGTAATTGTTCAATGAAGATGACAGCATGCCATAACAGTTGAAGTCAGTAAAACTTGTGACATGACAATTTTTGTCAGTTACACCCAAATAATATTGAAATTACTAATTCAAAGCATGTCGGAGCCCGCTATGTACTCTGCTATTGTGAGAAATACATCAAATAGTTTCATAGAAGAGCACTTCAACCTTGCCTGCGGTGAAGTACAATGAGGTTAGTGCCGTCATCACAAAAGCACTCTTCAAACGTTGTCTGAATATGCTACACTGCGGAGGTGCACACTCGTGTCTTGTGCTTATTTTGTTCACGAGTGCCTCAATCGTGGCCATGTGGCAGTCGGACGAGCATTATATCGAATAGATGGGTGTCACTCCGACGAACAATGCTGTAGCCAGAGTTTTTTTTTGGGGGGGGGGGTGTGGGAGGTCATGCATATTCTTGCCTGTTTTGGGTCGGCATGTACACACACGCGAAATTTAAAATTTTCGTAAGGAGATCTTTTATTGCATGATGACCTTTTTCATAGGTCGCCTGCTTTGGCTGACAATCTAGTGCATCACAATTGGCTAAATTTGTTCTTACGGACATTTTAATCGCGAGGCGTGTGTCTGTGAACACCAGCTCCCGATTCGCAAAAGTGTGTCTTTCAGACTACATTTCGGCTTATCTCTCATGAAAGCTCTGTTTTGTTTCGTTTATTGAGGTGATTACCTAATGGAATCACTAACCTAAGGACACCAGATACAGCTGCCACAAAAACTACGACTATGTATGGCCTTAACGAGACAGAATATACGCTGGTAACCAATGGCGTATGTCAAGAAAAATGAGATGGGGGACACAGCTTTTGCTGTTATGGCCAAACTTTAGTTAGTGCTGTAGGTTTTATTTTTATTATTACAAAAATTAAAAGCATATCTGGAATTCATGTTGCAAAAAATAACGACGTATTTTACCAGTTCACGTAATTGCATTGTTCTATTGTGTGTCTTCTGAAACCGACTGTGTGGCAGTTGCAATTTCAATACTTTTACACAGCTGAGACGTATTGAACACCAGTAAAGGCTACGAAAATTGAGGGCATTGAAAAAGTGTGATTTACTATGCTTGACTGTCAAGCCATTTAGATATACGATGTTTGAAAGATGAATTTCAAAAGGGGACACATGCACGGGGTGTTCTCCAGCCTAAGCACATAGCTTGTCAAAACCACCCTCACCCCCCCCCCCCTACATGTTTTATGCCACCACTCGTAATGTTCTTGGACCTTCATCTGGGTAAAAAAAAGTAGGGAGGGAGAAAGATAGCAACAAAATACAGTGGAATGGGAGGCTAAATAAACAGGCTAAAATTTTTGTAGGGGATTACATGTGGTTACAGAGACACTAGAATAAGCAACACGGCTTTGTGTGACTCGGAGGTTATCTCTAGTGGTGCCGAGTCTAAAAGAAGAGCGCCTTGCCTTAGTTTCAGTTCTTTTCCTCCTTTTTTCTACCTATTTTTTCTTGTCTCAATTTCTGTATTTTCCACCTGTTTCTTTCTATTTTATTCTTGCTCATTCTATTTCTTTTTCTTGCTATCCTTTTATTTTGTCTATCTCTCTGTTTATTTGTCTTTCTTGTTCCTGCTCCTTTATGCCAATGCTTTTGTGTATCTATCTTTTTACCTCTTTATTCCCTTTATTACTCTCCCTTCTACCTGCGTTTCGTTCTGAAATGTGGGTTTTTACGTCCCAAAACCACCATATGATTATGAAAGATGCTGTAGTGGAGGGCTCCATAAATTTCGACCACCTGGGGTTCTTTAACGTGCACCCAAATCTGAGCACAAGGGTTTACAACATTTTCGCTTCGATCGGAAATGCAGCCGCCGCAGCCGCGATTCGATCCCGCGACTTGCGGGTCAGCAGCCGAGTACCTTAGCCACTATACCACCGCGGCGGGGCTACGTTTTGTTCTATCACTTTCAGTTCTGTATATTTTCTGTCTCTTTGTATCTTTCTATCTTTCTCGTGTTCTTTCTCGTTTGACCCACGCATTTACCGTACACGGCAGTGGGGGCTCACCCGATTCATGTAGCGCATACCCACCTTTAAGAATATTGCAACACTATGGAGCACCAGTTACGGATAATAGCTTAGACATTTCACTGTAAAAAGAATGAAGAGAGCGTGTGCCAGCTCATAGTAATGGTGGTTTTTCACGACAGAGCAAAGTTAACGAGAGCTTAAACAGCGTTGCTGCTAAAACTTGCTATAAAGTGGCCCACCAGAAACTGGGACTTACACACACTGCCAGAAACACAAACGTTGGAAATAAATTGTGAACATGAGCACTCCTACGTGCTTCAGTTTGACAAAATGAGATTAAGCTCTAGAAAATACTGCTACAGATTATGTTTTCAGATTCCTTATCTGTTCACTAATAAAATCCCAAAACAAAAAAACTGAAAATAGATTTATGCGTGTCCGCTTTTCTGATGAGCGAGAGACTGCCTGAACTCTCAGATGAACCGCTTCGCTAAGAGAAAATAATATTCAACAGTGACTCCAGGCCACTATATATTTGCATAACTAGTGAGACTTCAAGAATCTGAAGCACTATACTGCATACATTTGTTGCCGCATAAGCTAGCCCTACCTGAGTTGAACATGTGATGGTGTGTGAACCACTTATTGAACTGGCTTCATCTTACTCTCTGTTGCTCGGGTTAAAAAAATTACCTGAGGTAGAAAACGTTTATCGAGGAATTGTGGTTCCTTGCTCAGCATTCTGGGATGTTAGTTATTGTACCTTCATAAGTGAAAAGCTGCAAAGCTTTTTCGGCCGTCGTGGTTTCACGCCTCCCAGGCATGACGGCTGCACGCCGAGACTCCAAGCACGTAATCTACTCAACGCGCGTTTCTATATTGGCCTTTGCTGTGAAACGCGAAGGCTAGTGTGGAAAGATAGAAATCCAGAGTGTAAAAATAAAATGTCAGAGTAGGGATACCGAACAGCACTTTAATTGCAAGGTGCACTCCAATAAGACGCATTAAAGCAGAAAGTTGGGAAAACAAGCATGCACAGGCTTGCTTTACTGAAGGGACTGTGTCTTATACCGTATATATTGTGTTGCACTGAGAGTATTACAGTAGCGGCCAGTTCGAGTCCAGAGATTATCAGTACTCTTCACATCTCCGCCGTGGTCGGGTGTTCGTCAAATGGTAGAATCTGAAGCCAAAATGTAGTTGAGAAGTTCTTTACTATTGGAGAGACTTAGATGAAGTTAGATTGACTGATGGAGTGAAGAAATGAAATTTCTGGTTACAGCGCGCAAACGACGAAGACGGAAGACAGAAAAGACACAAAGGAGTGCTGTCCATTTTGTTTTTCGTCTTTGTCATTTTCACACTGCAAATCAAAAAATGCATTCATACCAACTAGCTCAACTTTCAATAATTCTGCGAAACGAAGCTCACAGGAATA
The DNA here is from genome assembly GCA_013436015.1 of Rhipicephalus annulatus. NCBI lineage: Eukaryota > Metazoa > Arthropoda > Arachnida > Ixodida > Ixodidae > Rhipicephalus > Rhipicephalus annulatus. The sequence continues at coordinate 272,491 of WOVY01011548.1, read as the reverse complement.
AAATTTTATGAGCTCGCACCGGATATGGGTAAGGTAGATATGATTAGGGGAAGCCTTCGTCTTGCAGTGGACTAAAGCAAGCCGAGGATAATGATGATGATGACGATCATGCCGATAATGGATAGAGCACTCACGCACCATCCATAATTTACTGCACGATTTCGTCCAGAACACAGTCGTCAACCAGCATACACATGGACGTAGTTCATATAGGGTGTCAGATAAACCCATTTGGCTGGTGTGGCATTGGCGGCGCTGAGGGTCTCGCATGAAACTAAACGCCGGAATCTCGTCTTACGAAAATTCGCATTATGCTTGAAGAAAGAAGTTATGAATCAAAATAAGTAAAACTTTACGATTATATCACTTTTTTCATATTTTCTTATTGACAATTTCTACTGCTGGGAAAGTTGCAGCGCCCGCCTCACCCATCTGCCCACCTTACATCACGTCGCCATCATCGCGTATGTCACTGCGCACCAGCAACCAGCAGCAAGCTGCTAAATTTCCGACACGATCCATCACATTTATGATCTCATTTTTCACTCGAGTTGCCTAAAAGTGCAACGACCTGCCCCGCAATGCTGCTGCTGCCTCCACATGCGATTTGGGAATTGCGAAGACTGTTTCTCAGAGCAGGGTAGGAAACCGCACTTGCACCCGGTTCGCCTCTCTGCATTTTTTTGCTTCTGTTTGCCTCTGGAGACTATTCAAGCTTGTATCTGCCCTTAACATCTGTATTTTAGTGTGCATGCATAAATCTCATCTTAATATAATTAATACTTGTGTTCTTTGCTGCCTTAATTAAGGCAAGAAAATTAAAAGAAATAAATATACATCAGTTAGAAAGAATGAATTTTCTTCCATTATTATGCGTATAAGTATTTTTCCATATAAACAAAATTTCTGATAAGAAGTAGACGGTGACGTTTCACATCCGCTCCAAATGCGGATGACGAAGGGCAAACAAAACAAGGGCTTACGAACATCTTTGTATTTCAGTACAACGCTCTAACGATTATGCGCGGCAATGAACGAAGACAACGAGGAAACGCAGAAAAAAACAAATGAACGCATCAGCAAGTAAAGTTTATCCTCCTGAACACGAAATGAGTGTTAAGAAGCTCAATATTCGTGGCGGCAAAAAGCATGCATAGAAGGTGCTCCGCTACAGCGCGTATGCAATCGGTGAAGTTTGTATGCCGTCTCTGCTCTTGTGACGAACCACCAAAAGGGAAACTTTACTGTTCATCCGCGGGCTGTTTGGGCGTCGTGGTGAGACGGTGGTTGCCACTAATCAGAATGTTGGTGGAGCGTTTTGCGTGTTTCTCAAGTTGCACAGAATATTTTTCGTGAAACGATTCCCCATAGTCACCACTTGTCAGCCCACTCGTTCACTGCATATGTCTCTCTGCAAAGTATCTTCGATCTAATAAAAAAAAGTAGGAGTACTTTGGCACGAATAACATTTTGCAGGTTCCACTTATTACCGAAATCATGATTACTGTCCGAGTAATAACGTAAGCTGTTGAACAATGAACCAGCTCAGAGAGAGAAAGAAATAGATAAAAGGGCAAAGCGGTAAGGTTAACCTGGTACTAGTAACGAGATTGATCAGATTTTTGTAGGGCGAACACTTGTTGCTCAGGATAGAGGAAATTGGCTCAATCTGGGCTATAACAATTTGCGGATTTATATGTAAAGATAATATATCCATAGGTAGCCCCTGGACACGCTTAAAGAGCGTCACCAGCAGCGAGACAGCAGCTGTAGAATCGGCTGCCTGATTTCTGTACTTGTATAGGCAGTACCTCGGTATGCCAATATATATATATATATATATATATATATATATATATATATATATATATATATATATATATATATATATATATATATATATATATATGTGTGTGTGTGTGTGTGTGTGTGTGTGTGTGTGTGTGTAAAAGGTAGAGTTTTGCGTCCCAGAACCACGATATGATAATAAGGGAGGCCGTTATAGAAGGCTGCGGAAATCTTGGCCTTCTGGTGTTAATTACCAGTCACCGAAATTGCAGAACGCGGGCATTTAGCTCGAAGGGAGCGTAGGATGTTCGAGCTGTAGTATCTCGTACGTGAACGCCGCAAGAAGTAATTACTTACCTGGGCGATCTGGTCAAAGCGGCCAAAGAGCTCGTTCAGCGTCTGCACCAGATCCGATGCGGAGAGCTGCTCTTACAGTCTGGTGAAGTTGACAATGTCCGCGTACGAGATACTGCAAAAGAAACCAGAAATACAGGGAATGGTTTTGCTGCGAATAACTAACTGTCATTACGGGCTGTAGAGAAATGATGTAAATGAAGGCAAAATATTCAACGAGTATGCCTCTATCGCCATTTTTAGACATATGTAAATGTAGTATGCGGTGTAGATGTATTGTGCTGCGTAATTCAAATACTATAATAGCACACACAGGAAGGGGCAGCTGACCGTGGTGGTAAGCACTCAACGTTACTGTACCGCATGCACGTGAGGGGTAGATAATAAAGCACAAAAGCGTGCGCACTCCTTTCATCTTTGGCAGAATCTTTGGCAGTTGCCCGGGGGATTTCAAGTTGACCGGTTGTACCGCCCGCAATCTCCTACGCCAGCACAGCTCTCGCCGGCTGCGTAGCTCTCACCGACTAGTTTGCCCTTCGCGACCTCCTGACGCTGTGCAGCTCTCGTCATGTGGTGCCTCATCCTCGGACTTGTTCGTCCAGCCCAACTTTCCTATCTCCTTCTTTTTCTGTCGCTTGCCTGTCCCATTTCATTATCTATATCTTTCCACTATTTTTTTAGCCCTCCTTCCCTTAAAAGACACTGCGCCATGTTGCCTAAGAGGCAGAAGGAAATTAGGTGCCTTCCTCGCCTTCTCAAGAATCACACAATCACGCATTCAGTCTCCGTTCAATTCATGATGCTGTGTGTGATAGCTTTGAGGTGCTCTGAAGCGGGCGGTGCCACACTCTTATACATTAATCATTTCACACTTAAATAATTGTGATCAAAGTGCATTTACTTGCAGCGTTAGAGATTGAGACAAGAGCAACGAAACAACCATGATGAAGTGCTGAAACATTTTTATGCCGCTCCGCTTTCCATCTCCCTGTATACTTACTTCACTGACGCATTCAGAGGGGAGTGTAGGGTTGAGACCTCTCCGAAATTTAGATTTTTCTGTGTATATATACACGCACAGATGAAAACGCACATCTGAACATGACTTAGGTGTGGTTCAACATTGGCGCCCATAGAAAAAAAAATCTAGCCGCACCTCTCACCTACTTGTATATGCTAACTATATAGTGGCCAGCGTCCGAGCCTGTTTATATCATAATTGTAACGTATACCAGCATTACAGACTTAAAAAAAACGAAGATCACATGAAGACAGCTACACATAATGGGCAAGAGACGAAATGTGCTACTGCAGTTTTGAGTATTTTCAATGCAACACCAACAAAATAAAAAGAACAGGAAAAACTGACGAGTGCATAAATGTCATTATGTTCAGTGCGAAAAAAAGCTAGTTTTTTGTGTGATGATCGAACTCACTTCAATTGTATTACATCCATAATATGACAACAACGAATGTGATTCATGTATATTTTTAAAATTTACATCATAAACGTGTACTTCATAACTGAATGCTGCGCCATGGAGTCGCGTTAGAGAGCACACAGGCTCATTTCACGGCCAACATCGAGAACGCAGGCTGGAAAATAGATGGCCCAACAGGTGAAGAGTTGTGAAGCCCAGTGGGCCTGAAAAGCCTAAACCTATAGCACTGTTTATAGAGCCAAACAAGGAAGCGAAGTCTTGAAAAGTCAAGCTGTTTTAAAATGTTTTTCTCCACTGCGCGGGTTTTAAAGAACGCACTTGACCCGAGAATTTGATCACCGGGCATCGTTGAGTGCTGCAAGCAAAAGGCAGGTGTGTGCTTTTCAGCCTATCCCACACTGACGCAAGGAGAACGTATTCCTTCGGCATGGGGGCACCCACACGCAAGATTTTCACTGACGTTTTCCCGATACAAAGTGGGCGAAGAGCGGCCCTTCCCGCGTTCTGTGGAGCGTCCGCCGAGAGAACGCCGCCCCACGCGACGCACACGAGGATTACAGATCCCGCGACCCGGAAAGCCGAACTGTAAATACAACTTCGGCGTGCAACGAAGTTACCGCGACCAGGTGAGGCAGGCACAAAGCAACGCGAGGGTTGCTGATGCGGCGCGCCGGTCAGAGTGCACGCACTGAGCGGCGCGGGAAGGCGATGAAATGTATTTCGCCTCCGTCCTTCTGTCCACCACCCGCGCAGCACTCAAGCTTTGGGGATGGCACGGCTGTCATGCCACTGTCGCGTCCTCTTTTAGCCGGGGAAATGCTTGCTCGCTTTATCTGCCAATTATTCGCTTCCGCCAAAAGAGATGTTAAGTGCTTGTGTCAATTTGGAGACTGAACAACATTGATCACGTAGTTGTAGCGCTGTTTCGGGTCGTGTCTTCTATGAACCTCATCACACTAGCGTAGTAACAAATTATTTAAGTTCTTTTAACTTCTCTATGACACCCCAAATATGGAGTAAAAACGTCGCAGCTGCATGTAAAGTAAGTTTGTGTTACCTTCGAAAACGGCACAACGCTTGCACAACTAGTCATCGATGCCGACGTAGCTCTAATGTACTGCATGTGACAGTCTTGTTAAACGACGCATCTAATATTTTATCCTGCTAATTTTCCCTTTGTAGCAAATGACTGAGAAGATGCGGTTATAGTTTCGCATCAGTTTCTTTCTTTCATAACGTTCTTTTCAAAGCTGGGTGCTGTCAGAGAATAAAGTTACACAGAGCAAACTTGTTTGGCTTCTGCTGTTCACGGAATGTCTACGCACGCCGTTGGTGGAAGTAAAGCATAAAAACCATTACAATGGTAATTATTTATCATCATCATTATACCTTCTCTTCTTCTTCTTCTTCTTCTTCTTCTTCTTCTTCTTCTTCTTCTTCTTCTTCGTCATTGTTTGTGTTTGCTTGTTTGTTGTCTGTGAACACACTGGCACATACCCACTCAAGGATTGGCCGAGAAAGCTTGTAATAGCCTATACGTGAACATTACACAATGTTTGTCAGCCTATACTAAAAAGAAGAAAATATAGCAAATTATCTTTCAAAAATAAAATAAGAATAAAATAAAGATGAAATATAAAATTGAGAGCTAATACTGTATCGGAAGACTGAAGTTTCGAGTAGACCAAACAGTTAAGTATACCTCACCCGACCAAAATCGAATCCATGTCCAACATTCATTCAAATTGCCAATTATACCATAAGTATTTGTCAAATATATAATAAAAAAGACGTTATATTGACATCCGTTTAGATTCTTGAATAAAAATATATATTTCATCCATTACGTTTCTGTGGCAATGTCTCAAGCCGGATGCACAGAAACTGAGAAGATTGTCTTCATTCAAGTTCAACGCTGCTGTGGAAAACAGATAAACTAGAAGACTTTTCCTAATTATTGATTATTTCCAAAATGATATAAAATAAGTTCAATTGTTTCTGTTTTTTCGCAGATTGGGTACAGGGGACATCTGCAGACCTGCTCTGTGGAGGAACACCGCATAAAAATTAAGTCAAAATAACATCTAACTTTCTATATTGACTACAATGAGGTTTGCAGAGATATCTGATGTGCTGATAGTCTGTCCATTTAGTAATACTCTCCATCATATCTGTCTGAATAGCTGATTTTTATATCTTATCAATACTGTGTATCCTATTTCTGGAAACCGAAATCATAGGATCATCAAGAGAAGCTCGGGTAATGAATTGGCCGTTTCATTTACCTGTATGCCACAGTGGCCTGGGACCAATACTAACTTCGGGCGTTTCAGTTGAGGCAGAAATATTGTGCGCAATGTCAAGAGGACTCTTGATTGTTTCGAAGCTGTGACAGCTGTACACATCAAAAGAGAATCTGTAATGATGATTGCACTGTTTTCGTTTAAAAGTAGTTTTCGGAGCGCCAAAATGATAGCCAAGAACTCAGCTTCAAAAACCAGAGTGATGTCTGCAGCCTTACTGAGAATGTCCAGCCGAAGTAATCGAGGCAACTCATACTCCTACCGTTTTATTATTCAGAGAAACGTCTGTGGCTGTTATGTTATTTGTTTCTGCATGAACTCTGCAATATTTTATACTGGCATTCAAAAAAATTCAAAGATTGGAACTTACGCTTGTGGGAAAATATCATTATATTCTATCGTAAGACGGATATTTATTCTAATAGTTTGAATTACCCATCTGAAGTCCACCTTTATGATTTCCAAGTTCATTTGGACAAAAATCTTCGTCATCATCATCATCACAATCATAATAATAATAATAATAATATATATTATTATTATTATTATTATTATTATTATTATTATTATTATTATTATTAATATTTACAGCGAGTAGGCTTTTGCGGGTTGTGGAAGGAAGTGCGATGAAGCGAAGGCCAATGTCGAGAGGCTCACTCGAAAGGTAAAAAGGCGCGCGTAGTAGTCTAAGAAATTGGCACATTCCACGTACAGGGGGAATTGATGATATGCGAAGCACGAATGAGGAAGGTTGATATGTCATCTAATAATCACCACAATGTTGCGAGACGCATTGAAGTAGTACACAGTAAACACAAGCAGAAGTGTTTGCGCACTCAGGTATCTAAATAAGATGCAAGTATGTTGTTTATAGTCGTGAAACGACGGCACCACCAACGTTTGCAATACCAGCCCCAGCAGTACCAGGCATGTAAATTATGCCGTACATGATTATCATGTTTGCGCCTGGCACTTCTGGTCGTCGTCCATTCACGTCTTGTAATGCCAAATTTGGTATGTGTGAAGCTAGCGAAACTACCACGAGTGCACCATGAGCATTGCATGTGGTCATGACTTACATGACATGTGTGTCATGATTTTCACGTTAGGGCCTGTCACTTATGTTCGCCATGCAGTCTTGTCATACCAAAGCAGTTTTCCAATATGTCATGTGAACGAAACCACGGCAAGAGGAACAAGACCATGACATGTAAATCATGACATTCACTACATGACTTTATTGTTATTATTATTCACGTATGCTCTTCATTTAGTCATATTATGCAATACCAATTTTGGTATAGATCCCATCATCGGAACGGCCAGGAGAGCTAAATGTCCTAGGCGACAAGATAGATAGATAGATAGATAGATAGATAGATAGATAGATAGATAGTAGATAGATAGATAGATAAGATAGATAGATAGATAGATAGATAGATAGATAGATAGATAGATAGATAGATAGATAGATAGATAGATGGATAGATACGCTAAAGTCGCCAAAGTTCGCTAAGAAATGCTTCACATGTCATAATTGAATAAGTATAAATAAGGCACAATGTATCGTCGCGCACATCTTGCAAAAGAGCCCGACCACCTCAAACTGGCATAGCTTGCCGGGGTGTAAACACGACTATTCCACCACTGCGAGTAATCAGGCTTCTCCAAATACCACAGTTTTCATCTAATAGCTTGGGGCTGTTAAGCTGCCGGAAGCGTGCCTTGAAGAATTTTTTTTTCTTTTCTTGGCAGCACTCTCTAAAAGCTAAGGGATCCCTTGTATTGAATTCGTGAAGTCAATACGAGGAGTTTCACAGGGTTAGAATAACGAACAGTACGTACGCCTCTCGGTGATCTACGATGAACTGGCACTTAGTTTTTCAGTTCAAGCCCTCGTATTCTGTCACATAACCGCCACTGAACTTTTTGGTCCTCGCACACATATGCAGCTGCCTCCCCTGCTGTTCATGCAAAGGTTCATGCAGTAGACAGCTGGTAGAAATTTCAGGAGCCTTCCACTACGGCTTCTTCCATATTCATATGGTGGTTTGGGGAGGTTAAACCCCCCATATCAATCAATCGATGCAGTAGATATATTTTTGTCTACTCATTTTATCTACCATTAGTCGTTCCACATCAAAGTTTCATACGCAAAAGTCGACTGAAGTACGCACGAGAAGATTATTTAAAAGAAAAGTCACTGGTTCCTTGAACAATATTGCCCGGGATACAAATTTGATTTGACTGAATAGCAGAGTTCCGTTCATTCATCCTGGCATGCCGATGCTTGTCATTGCATACGGTGCGTATACTCGGCGACAACTTTTCTTGGCATTGGAGCAAAGGCTACAAAGCCAAATCGCGCGAATTGACCACCAGTAATGTAGTTACAGCAATAACGCTCGTATTTTCAACGTGAAACATAAAAATTCTTCCTTTAATTTTCATGTTGAGCTATTGCAGACAGGACGCAACTCACAGCATTAAGATATTTCTAATTCTTTTTTTATTTGTTGTGAATTCGCGTTTTTGAACGCGTGAAAATGTCCTGCCTTTTTACGTGCACCTCAAGCGCTAAACAGCGTTTGCGTCTACATGAAATGATGATGGTGCGCCCCAGTCACTTTACACGGTGTTACTAGACCCGTGCCAAAACGGACTACTTCGCGTAGTGCTACATGTGCAGAAGCTCCGCCTTTGTAGCTTTCCCTTCAGTGCCAAGAAACATTGTCGCCGAGTATACCAGTATTAAGTGCAGCAGACAGTCCAGTGTGTTTACCAGGTCTCTGCCACTGCAGCAAAATTAGTCCGAAATTACAAGCAGTACTCAAGAAACTCGTTTTTCTGAAAAAAATGTTCTGGTCGCAGTTCACAAAATGGTAAAAAAGAATAGCACATAGACAACAAATAAGGCAAAGAAAAAAGGTAGAAGCTGAAATGTGAAAAATGTATGGGTTTACGACGACGCTGGCAGAGACGAGGGTTTGAACAGATGCGAGTACGGCTTGCATTGTTTCACTGGTTTCTGTACCTGCACGCAGCTCAAACCGAAATCTCAACATACAAGCGCTTTGGCATTCCGGCCCCATCGGAATGCTGTCGCCTCAGGCGAATACTGGTCTTTCGAATATATGACACGCAGAAAAAGAATCCAATTGCTCGACGAGCAGTGAGCGGGGTCAATGGGTACTCGCATTTTTCTTTATAATCGGGCGTTTGATATTAGAAACCCAAATACCGTGTCGCACTTCTCCGCGGATAAGGTAACTGTCGCTTTTTTTCCTTAAAGAGAAACAAACAAAAACGGCAGGCCTGCGCAGAACGCACAGCATGCGCTGCCACAACGAAAGCTCGAAGAGCGGTATTTCAGAGCCTTCTCTTAACACTCTTTGAGCATACAAGCACGCTTGCCGTGTACCCACTACGAAATAAACACAGATAATTTTTGTGCGGTATGATGCAACTCTGCTATCCTTCATCATTCCTCGGAAAAGCGTGGTATCCACTACACACTGTGCAATATTTTTATGTAGTGGCTGACGACGATGAGAAATTATGCCTTAAGTGGGTATGCGCCACACTGTATTGTAATTTTTTTATTGAGTGAGACGTTACAAAGTGGCGTAAAATATATCTGCAAGTGCACACAGTTGACATACACTAAACTACAGCATGTGTTCTATATAACCAGTAGTTTGCAGTTGCGTAACAGTACTAACAGCAACATTGATATTAGCAATACTAGAAGTGGTAAGCTCATACAAAGCGCTGGTGCTCGCGAGGATGGTAGCCCTGGACACTGCTGCCTAAATCAATTTAGGCGGATGGCGCCTAACTACAATTGACGTTAATTAGACGTGACGGCTGCATCATAGGAGTAGATATGTAATGTTTATAAAGTTGAATAGCCAGCTTCACAACCACACTTAACGTTTCACGAACGTTAGGCGCTAATATCACTTGCCTGTTCATGTTCTTCAGGTTGATCGAAGAGTCGACAGGAACAAAAAGTATGGTATGGCGTTCAGAACTGCACGCCACCTTCACGGTAGAGACGCTAGCTGGCGAAGACGCGCTGACCATTCTTCTTTTAGCTTTACGCTTCACTGCAGGGATGAAATCATCGTCGCTGTCTTCACTACTCGCCGTATACAGTTCAGTGCTGTCACTGGTGCTGTCGTCCTCCCGGCTGTTGCGCTTCCTTGAGATTCACGTCGAAGGTGACGCCAAGTCCGGATTGCGTACGGTGGGGCCAGGATCCATCGCTGTCCGCAGGAGAGCGATAATCCTCGGATAGAACGTAAATTCACACAAAAAACGCCGAAGCTATTGAAGCTATTGAAGCTCGAAGCTAACGTGTCTAATGAGATAAAGGATATTAGACTCACCCAAGGAAAAATATCTTGGCCATAGACGTTGAGCACCCGGCTACGCTACATACCCTGCGAACTGTCACGGAGCTTGGAGGCATCTATCTCAGAACTTACATTCCGCAGGATAGGGACACGACGACAGGCGTCATTTATGACGTTGATGTTTCCATACTGAATGCAGACCTTCCTGTTCTGATAAAGCCAGCTACTGGGCCAACTGACATATTGCAAGTATGCCGGCTTGGCAAATCCCGTTGCATCAAGGTGACCTTCAGAGGTAATAGCATTCCATCACATGTAAAGGTTAGTCATTTTCGTCACGTTGTCCGACCATACATCTCAAGACCACTACAGTGCCACAACTGTCTAAAACTGGGTCATGTTAGTGCTGTGTGAAACAACAAGCAAGCATGCCCACGTTGTGCCGGACCCCACAAAGCAGAGGCTTGCCAAGCAACTCTCCTAAATTGCATCAACTGCAAGCGGGAACCATGAGACCTCGTCCAAAGACTGCCCAGTACTGAAGAAAGAGAGGAGCATTCTGAGACAAATGGTTAAAGACGGATCCTCACGAAAGGAAGCGGTAACGGTTGTTCAACGACGCCGTTATCGTCGACGGCGGTGCTCGAAGAAAAAAAAATTGCCCGCAGCTTCCCTCGGGGGAACACTGAGGAGGATGCGGAGCATATAATTGGTTAACGGGGTGTTAAAGTGCGACTTACTTGGGTCGATGGCTAAATTGGTTAACGTGGTTGTGAAATGGGGTGTTAAATTGCGACTTACTTGGGTCGATGGCTAAATTGGTTAACGTGGTTGTAGGAGGGGGTGTTAAATGAGTGAACACGTATACACGTATGCGAAAGGGTGGCGCTGGTCGAAGGGACGTCGATCATTGTGTTTGTGGATTCGTTGGCATTCATTTCACGGCGACTTCGGACGTCGACGCGCCGTACAAACCAACGGACGAGCGGCAATTGAGCGAGCGAGCGCCGACCTTGAGTATATATACAGCGCGACGGCGCATGCGCTGTCAGCTGTCGAATGTTCTCGAAGGAGAAGCGCGCGCGCGGCACAGATGGCGACGGCGCGACGGCGCATGCGCTGTCAGCTGTCGAATGTTCTCGAAGGAGAAGCGCGCGCGGCACAGATGGTGGGCGACGGCGCGACGGTGCATGCGCGCGCGTCAGCTGTCGAATGTTCGAGAAGCGGTGCGGACGGCGCGGACGGCGCACTACAAGGCGCGAGTATAAGATGCTTCCGCATCTAAAAAAAAGCAGTCCTGTGCCGAAGGTGCCTTCACTAACGCCGCCACCGCCACCACCACCGCCGCCACGACCACAGAGACCTCCCCCGCCCCCGCCACCAGGTGGGGTACGTCCAGAGGTGCCGGAAGACACTGTGGCGCTACAGAGAACATCCGGCTCTGACTGGCCCACTTTACCGTGGGTACACGTACACGTACCACAATATCGACAGTCAACAACGAATATGTCCCCAGCAGACAGTCTGTCCGCCCAAGAGGTACAAGTCTTTTTTGTGTTGAGGTCGTTCATGAGTGTTATTTGCACTCTATTGGATAGTCTACAGATCCCACCGCTAAAGGCGCGCTGCAAATCTTGGACACACTAGAACAAGTTCTTGCTGGACTTCAGTAACAAGATGGCGCACCATAGACCACATCAGCCTTTCCGAGAAAAAATCAAGCGTGCTTCCATAATTCAGTGGAACGCAAGAGGTCTACAGTCAAGAATGCTTGAGTTCAGACAATTCATATTCGAAAATAAGTTTCCCATCATCATCATTTGTGAACCGCATTTTTAAAAAATACATCGTCTGTCGGGCTATGAATCGTTCGTTTCTTCATCGTGCATTGAGCAAAATCAAGTTGCTGTGTACATCCGTAAAGAACTCACTTACGTTCTCCAAAGAGTAGAGCCTCACAATGGAAATCACTACAGTGTGTCTATATGTTAAAAAGAAGAAGTTGTCGTTTACGTTGATAGGCGCATATATAGCGCCATCAGGTCGACGAGATCAACAGATATTGAATGGTATTTTTGCAACGACTCCAGCACCTTGGATATTGATGGGTGACTTCAACGCCCATCATCCATTGTGGGGAAGCATCAGGACAAATCGAAAAGGTACGGACCTAGTTGATCTCGCATCAGAGCACGGGCTTCAGGTGCTGAACGACGGCAGCCCTACTTATCTCCGAGAAGTAACTTACAGCAGTTGCCTGGACTTGACATTAGTGTCGCATAGCATTGTCACGAAAGTCCAATGGTCCACAGATATTGAAACACATGGCAGCGACCATATCCCCACGTACGTGACAGTCAGAGGTTTGGACGATTCTCCTTCCCCTGGACATTCAAGACTTATTGACTGGGAAGAGTTTCAGATATCAGTGGAGAGCAAGTGCATGCACAAACCACCGGAATCCATTGAAGAAGTGATTAGTTGTGCAATGGAGACTTCCGCGAAGGTATGTTCGAAAGAATCGAGACGCACGGCACTCGACCAAGAGTTGGAACAACTTCGAGTGGTCCACCGACGTGCTGAAAGACGATATAGACGCACAAAATCTATCTCTGACCTCCGAGAATCCAGACGCATTCAGAAAAAAATCCAGCATAGAATGCACAAACTTCATGAACAACGGTGGAAGCATTTTTGTGACTCGCTAGACCCTCGAAAGCCCTTGTCTCCCGTATGGAGGACCCTTCGAAGTATTCACTCGCATCCGCAACAGCGTCACCCCTTCGCCGCTCTGGCGCTACATCAACGTCGCTCACAGCTTGATGTTTCTCGAAAATTTCGTGTAAAGATCGCTGGCGACATCTCTATACTGATCGATCTATTGCCACAGCATGTTCCAGTCGCATGAGATCAGCAAATGGAGGTTGCATTCACCATGGAAGAACTTCATGCGGCATTGAACACATGCAGACGCTCATCGTCCCCAGGTCCGGATGGAGTGACCTATACTGCCCTACGTCACCTAGGCCCGAAGGCACAGCGCTGTCTCCTGGACATTTTCAATAAGTCTTGGCATGATGAAATGGTGCCTGATGAGTGGAAGTGTAGTCGCCTGGTGCCTTTGCGGAAGCCCGGAAAGTCTCCATTTGATTTGGCATCACACCAGCCTATAGCACTAGCAAGCTGCGTTGGCAAGGTCATGGAGAGGATGCTGCTTACACGCATGGAATGGTACCTGGAACATTATAACATCTATCCTGATGCTATGGCTGATTTTCGACAAGGTCTGTCCTCAGTTGATAGCGTTACTGAATTAGTGACCTCTGTTCAGCATCAGAAAGCTCAGAAGCGGCTGTCGGTAGCTTTATTCTTAGACGTGAAGGGTGCCTATGACAACGTGACCCACGAGGCTGTTCTCAATGCTCTTGAAGCAGCTGAACTTGGAGGTCGTGTCTTTCGATGGGTAAGAAGCTACCTCACAAACAGATCCATGTTCGTTTTAACTGAAGATGAGTCTACGAATAAGTATTTCACAAGTCGTGGGGTGCCACAAGGCGGTGTTTTGAGTCCAACACTTTTCAACCTGGTTCTCGTGGGGCTCACCGAAATGCAGCCACAGACGACTTATATATCTCTCTACGCTGACAATATCTGCATTTGGGCGTCCGGCGTGATACGGCCTCAAGTGCGCGCAAGAATACAGAAAGCGGCAACAATGACATCGACATACCTTCGCCAGCAAGGTATCGCCACAGAAAAATGCGCAGCGTAGCGTTTACACGCAAACCGATGTCTTTCTACTCATTGTGCATCGATGGCAGATCAATCCCATATAAGAGCAATCATAGATTCTTAGGCGTCATCGTAGATCGTGACCTAACCTGGAGCCCGCATGTCACATACCTGAAGAAAAAGCTCATTGGCATTGAGAATGTATTCAAGTTCGTCACCGGAAAATCATGGGGCCCATCCGTGCACTCCATGTTGCCGCTTTACACAGCCCTCTTTCTCGGAACTCTCCGGTACAGCCTTCCTGTCCTGTCTAACACGTGCAAGACTACCATCCGTGCACTACAAAGCGTACAAGCCCAAGCACTTCGAACATGCCTTGCCCTTCCAAGATGCTGATCGACAGTGTCAACTATTGTTATTGCACAAGAACAACCGGTCACAACGCACATCATTGTCGAGACGCTGAGAGCGCACATTCGGCATTTATCACGGCTACCGTCACATCATTTAGCGTGTTTGACAGCTCGGAGGCCCCATTCTTCGTACTGCGGTATCGTGACAAAACATCAGGACATACTACCGCCTGGCTTCAAACTTGCGATGCATCCAGCAACTGCGCCATGGAGTCTTCGTCAACCTGACGTGCGCTTATCAGTTCCTGGAATCTTTAAGAAGGCACGCATGTCAACGCTAGCCCTGAAGCAATTGACTTTGCATCTGTTTGACGAAAGGTACTTCGACCACATACATGTTTACACCGATGGCTCCACTAATTCCAACAGCTCCACAGGAGCAGTGGTTGTTCCATCTGAAAATGTGTTGCTTCAGTACAAGTTTTCTCACACCACGACGTCGACAGCAGCAGAGCTCGCAGCACTTCAAGGTGCAGTAAAGTACATTCTTCGCCAGCAACCTAACCAATGGGCCATCTTTTGCGACTCCCGGTCAGCCTTACAGTCACTACGGTTTGTTATGCAGCACGGGTTACATGAACAATCAGTATATCAGATAAGGCACGACTACCACGAAGCACTCGCGGAAGGTCACGATATTGCATTTCAGCGGTTGCCGAGTCATTGCGGAATCGTCGGCAATGACCGCGCGGATGAAGCTGCTCGATCGGCTCATGACCAAGACCAGCGCACGCCCACACCACTCTTGAGAACGGACGCTGCAAGACTACTACAGTCACTTGCTCGCCGTATATCTCTCCTACAATGGAATACGCAGGGTTTCTCCAACACGCACCTGTATTCGATCGACCCAAACTTGCAACTTCGTTTGCCATCCGGGCTCCCACGATGCGCTGAAACTTTACTGTGTCGCACGAGGTTGGGCGTGGCCATTTACGAATTCGTACTCTCGTCTCCTTGGAATGGCGAGCACTTCGGCATGCAACATCTGCGCCTGCGAGAAAACGCTAGAGCATATTCTATGTCATTGCCCAGCATACCAGACCGAACGACGTATTATGGAAGCCAAGTTCTGTCAGCTGCATTCACGGCCGCTTACAGAAGAGAAGATCCTGGGACCTTGGCCGACGGCTTTCCATACGCGCAAAACCTCGAAAGCCCTCTTGTACTTTTTAAGGACCACCAAACTTCACGACCGCTTGTGAAAGAACTGTGCGAGGCCGTGCTGTGTAGTCTCGAGCTGACTATTTATGCTTCTCTTTCTTACTCCTCTTCTTTTCTGCCTCTTTCCGTTCTATCATTCTCCTTCCCCCCCATGTGTAGGGTAGCCAACCGAGCCAAGCTTGGTTAACCTCCCTGCCTTTCTTCTATATTTATCTCTCTCTCTCTCTCTCTCTCTCTCACGAACGTTACAGTCTATTTGAAAAGTAGCACAGAGCCTTGGTGTGGATATGTGGTAGAACATTTGATTGCTATGCAGAATGTGCGGGTTCGATTCCAGCTGTTACCCCTGCCATTTTTTGTATTATTTGTGTCAACGTTGCTGATGTCAGCTTTTTCTTTTCGCTCACGCGTTAAATTACTCATGTCTTTCATGGCCGTTCCTTCGTAGGAAGAAACTGTCACTAAGCTGTGGCAGATACGCACACTAAGGTACGTGCCAAGCAATTTACGGAAAGGTTTTGGCGACAAGGCGAGAGGATGGCGACTTTATTCATGTCATGAGCAGCCAGTGTTATTCGTCAGGCCATCTTAACCTCCCACACCAATTTTAGTTCACCCCAACCTAAGATAATGATCATGAGAACAGACGTACGTACAGACAGACAGACAGACAGACAGACAGACAGAAAGACAGACAGACAGACAGATGCTCGAAGTGCCTGCAGTACGCAAGGAAACGATTCGCATTTGAAATGCTTTCACTTAACTAACATCAAGTGCTCCCCTACGCATACGGTGTTCCTAGGTCAGCCCGGCCATAAAATGCTATTTACGAGGATCAACACTGCTTCGCTTTCAGGTCTCAAACCCCCAATATCATTAGGAGACACATTACACTAAACTAGAAATTAAGCAGTGACTGTGATGTAAGACGCAAGTTTACAAATGTTGGAGAGAGTACATGCTGTGATATTTGCAGATACCTCCTGCCCATCGTGGTAGCCTATGGTGGCACTGCTGATCTCGATGTCGCAGATTAGATTAAAGCTTTAGTGGCTTCATCACTATGGGGCTAAATGTAAAAATCATCGTGTGCTTATGTGCAGGAAAAAGAATGTAATTTGGCCGAGATTAATGTACTGTAGGTTTTAAATGCGCCAGCCCTCATCAGTTATTAAGTCAACAAATTAGTTAAACTAATTTAAATGGTACTATTTTCTTTGGGAAGGTTAAGACGTGCAATAAATTATTATAGAGAGCTTCATGGGTCGAGAACGACATACAAAACACTGACTGCTTTTGAGAACGTGGCTTCCTCCATCCGCGCTACATCGAGGCTCTTCTACTTTCCCAAAGATGCTCTCAAAGTGCGCATAAACAATTCAAAGAATTTACAAGCAGAGCCATTCGAAAACACGTCTTGAAATGGAATTTTACGAAGATTTTTTACACCAAAAATTTAAAAATCAAAGCAATAGGAAATCTAAAATTCATTGCCTCGCAAAGCCCGGCTGACAAAATCGAAAACCTTGAACATGCTTCAGAACATATCCGGCTTCGAGTCACTGAATAATGTAATCAGGTGCAAGTGTTAAATAAAAAAACACCAATAGCACAGAAGAAGACGGGTAAAGGGGGTTATCTTCTTGCAGTTTTCTAGCAACACAGTGCCGGGAACTTTCTGGATTCATTGAGTGGAGTGTAAGAAGTGAGCTGACGAAGACTGTGTGGGGGCCACGGAGTGAACTTCAAGTGTTTCTACAGCGAAAATTGAAGGGACGAAGCTTTTCCACGCGCTTTCGTTTGGCCCCACGTTGTGTCTCGTTTTACTGACCAGGTTCAATCAAAATTAGACATGTGGTGCATTTTTGTTTATTTTTCAAACACCCCTACGAACTGTGGGAACATGGTCTTATTTATGCAGCACATTCATGTCCCCGAAGGAATGTTGCTGCATTCACATTTTAAGGTACTGAGGAAAAAAATTATATTCACGGTTGTAAGATTATTGTCGAATTTAAACCGACCGACCCTGTTTTTTATAAGTGACCTGATTCTTGGCCAATCATCCAGGGTCGTTGTAAGCCAGAAGAAGTTCAGGATCTACGATTCCGTGTACAACTGCCTACATCTACCACCACCTCCCTGCCCTTCCTCCTTGAATCCTCCTCCTCCTACATCTACCACCAGCAGCATCGCTGCTTCGTCGTGTTTCCATTTGTATACGTGGTTTGTGCAGCTATAGTGCACATGGTTCTGTGGAAACTAAAAAATATGAGACGTTATTATGCATCATTATCGTGCCACATCTTCTGGTCACTTTGCTTGATCTATTGCCGATCCTATACTTGTAATGAAAAAAGAGCAGACACTGGGCGATGAATCTACCTTATTCTGTGCTATCTCCAAAATCGGCCCGCATCATGTAATGGACGACCAACAAAGCGAAGCTTTGACCACGCCCAATCGGGGTGATCTAGTGGCTTAGGTACACGCGGCTTTTGAACCGATGGTCACGGGATCGAATCCCGGCGGTAGCGGCTGCTCTTCATGGAGCCTAAATTGCTGTAGGCCTGGCGCTCAGATTTCGGTTTGCTCTAAAAAGCCCCAGGTGGTCGAAATTTCCGAAGTCTTCTAATATGGTGTCTCTCATAGTCATGTGGTGGTTTTAGGACGGGAAATCCCACATATAAAATCAAGCTGGGACCACAGCAACGTTTGACAGCCGAACTTGCAAAGATGAACTGATATATATATATATATATATATATATATATATATATATATATATATATATATATATTGACACGCGTTTATATGAAAAAGAACGATGATAAGCATGTTTTGTAGATTCCAGCTTGTGGGTCAGGCGGTTTTTGGGACGACAACGAAGCAAGTGTCTTGCTGTACAGCTGATCTTGAACACGCTCTTTTCGCCGCCATAAGCTGCTGTCATCACTGCGACACTGGTGGAGGAGCTGGCCCGCATCGCTACCCAATGCTTCACACCCCTAGTGTGGGAGCCGTTCATCCAGCCCGGACGTGCCTATTGCAACCCATGTCTATCGATTGAGTCGTCGGCCACGAGGTCTTCCTCCAGACTTCAACCCCTCACAGAAGTCCTCTACAAGAGATCTAGAAATGACTAACACCAGCCCCAGTCTGTACTTCTCGGCAGCAGTCCTCCCGCTCCATCCCAGGTAAAGTTTTTTTCAATCGCTGGAGCCTGAACGCTTTGGTGGTGGCGCACACGAAGATGTAGAAGACTGGTTAGATCACTACGACCGTGTCGCGAAGATCAACCAGTGGTCTGCTCAGGAAAAGCTCAGCCGGGCCTACTTCTATCTTGATGACAGCGCTCGTACTTGGTACGGGAACAGAGACGGCAGCCTGTTTACACGGACCGACGTTCACCAGCAGATGGTTGAAAATTTCGCCAATGTCGACAGACGTGGCCGCGCCCACCAACTACTAGAGCTAAGGGTACTAAAACCCAATTAAACGGTCACCGTCTTCGCCTAAGACATTACACGTTTATTTCGGAGGGCTGACCCGTAGATGACCGAGGATAGGAAGTTGCGCTACCTCATGCGTGGCGTGAAAGAGCAGCTGTTCGCCGGACTTCTGCGCAACCCGCCAAGCACTGTAGAGAACTTTATCAAAGAATCGTCGGCTATCGAGCGGGCACTTCACCAACTCTGCCGATATTATGATTACTTGTGAAGCAGCCCCTAAATTCTGGCCGCCACTATGACGTTTGACAGTCATAGCTCCTTGCGTGACATAATTAGAGAGATTGTTCGTAAAGAACTGCAAAGGTTGCGGACTCCAGTAGTGAACACACCCCCGGCATCTGTCACTCAAGCCGTCCGCGACGAAATCCGCCAAGCGCTCGACAGCTGATCCTGCCCCCGAGCAACGTCCGATGACGAACGCCGCCGCCCTTCGAAGTCTCCGCCCGCTCCGCCTTCATACTACCCGCCACATGCAACTGTTCCTTGGTCACCACCACAGAGGGAGACATCGTCGCGCCCAGCCATCCAGCCCCCATACGACCAGTCGTCTTCTGGCATGCCATGGCCTTCGTCACGTGAGGAGTCATCACGGCATCCACAGCTTCGCCGAACAGACACCTAGCGCACTGTCGACAGGCGTCCACTCTGTTTCAACGGCGGAGGTGTAGGCCACAGAGCCCGCTATTGCTGGCACCACACCGATTTGTTTCGCACTCTCAGGCCACGGTTTGACAGTCGACATGCCAACGACTACGTATCCCGCCATGGCGATGTCGGTTCTCAAGGACCTCTGGTGCCTCGACCCCCATTCGACGGCCGCCGTATATGACGAGATTATAACTGATTACGAGCCAGGCTTCCGACATCGACCACGCTCTCCTTCTCATGCCCAGTCACCTATGTTGCAGCGCCGCACTTTCACCGACGCCAGAAAAGCGAGGTCACCCTGCCCACACCGGGGAAACTGAAGGCGGCGACCTCAGGGGGTAAGGTTGCAGGCTGTCAAGACGAAGAAAAAAAAGCCCCCATTACTACCACCTCAGGACGCTGTAAAGCCGACAAGACATAATACCAACGAAACTGTAACCCCAGGCCTTACTGTTCTTGTGGACGGACCGCAAGTCAAAGCTTTAGTCGACACAGGGGCTGACTTCTCTATTATCAGTGATGACCTTGCCATACGCCTCAACAAAGTAAAGACAGCGTGGACGGCACCTCACTTAAGGACGGCAGGCGGCCAATCACTGATGCCTGTTGGAATGCGCACAGCAAAGCTCGACATCGGTGCCTCTACTTTCGTGGCAACGTTCGTCGTTCTCGCTTCATGCTGTGAAGACCTGATTATAGGAATGGATTTTTTGAGAGAACATGGCGCCGTGATCAACGTCCCTGACAGTCTGATTACGTTCCGAAACAACAGCCCTGCTTTAGTCAATTGTTCGGAGCCAAGACATACGTCTCGTTCAGGGCCTTGGCATCTGACGGATGACGATGTGGTCGTCCCGCCCCGATTGTGTACGCTTGTTTCAGTGGCAGGAGATGAGCCGTTTGACGGCGACGGTATTGCCGACCAATTAAGTTGGCTGATATTTAGCCACAATATTTTAGTTGCTTGAGGTCTTGTCAATGTCACTGCGGGACGCACAATTTTGCTGCTCACTAACTTCAGTGCTGAGTGCCGACACCTCCCGAAGGGTACAGCCGTCGCTTACTTTGACAATGCTGCATCAATCCAAGGCAGTTTATCAGCCTTAGACGAAGCACCTCAAAAAGAATCAGTACTTAATCTTGACGTTGGTACTACGTTGTCAAGGGACGAACGAACGAGACTTCTTGAGCTATAGATGAATTCCAGAACTGCTTTTCATCGACATCACGGGCTGGTTGAACGCCGCTAACAAAGCATCGAATAATTACCCATGACGCAGCAAGGCCTATACACCAGAATCCTTATCTTGTGGCTCCAAAGGAACGGGAAGTGATACAGCAACAAGTCGCTAAAATGCTTGAAGATGATGTGATCCAGCCATCACAGAGCCCGTGGGTATCGCCTGTAGTACTAGTTAAGAAAACGGATGGTACTCTGCAATTCTGCGTGGACTACCGGTAGCTGAAGCAAGTGACAAAAAAAGATGTGTATCCCCTTCCACGTATTGGTGATTCCCTCGATAGGCTTCGAAACGCTCGCTACTTTTATTCAATAGACCTCAGAAGCGGATATTGGCAGATCGAGGTAGACCCAAGAGATGGAGAAAAAACCGCGTTTGTGACGCCGGATGGTTTATATGAATTTAAAGTTCTGCCCTTCGGTCTGTGCTCAGCGCCCTCTACATTTCAAAGGCTCATGGACACTGTACTTTCAGGGTTAAAATGGAAGACCTGTTTAGTTTATCTAGATGACGTCATAGTGTTTTCCCCAACTTTTAACGAGAATCTCAAAGGGCTAGAAGTTTTACGAGCCATACGCTCCGCGGGCCTCACATTGAAACCAGAGAAATGCCACTTGTTTTGAAGAACTGCTGTTTCTTGGTCATGTCCTCAGCTGCACCGGCGTCCGGCCTGATCCCGAAAAACTTGCGGCCGTGGCACAGTTCCCAGTACCGTCTGATAAGAAAGCTGAGTGGCGCTTTCTGGGCCTATGCGCCTACTATCGCCGGTTCATTCGCCGACTTCGCACGGATTGCGTCGCCGTTAACTCACCTCACTAGAGACGACGCCACCTTTGAGTGGAAGGACGAACAGCAAGCAGCGTTTAATGACCTCCGCCAACGTCTTCGAACACCTCCGGTGCTTGCTCACTTCGACGAGCAAGCGCCTACAATGCTTCACACTGACGCAAGCAATGTAGGCCTCGGAGCGGTGTTTGTGCAGTGGCAAGAAGACACGGAACGAGTGATCGCCTACGCAAGCAGGACGCTAACGCACGCTGAGGCCAATTATTCAACAACTGAGAAAGAATGCCTTGCTGTGGTCTGGGCAGTTATGAAATTTAGCCCGTATTTGTATGGCCGCCTTTTCAAAGTTATAATAAGTGACCATCATTCACTCTGTTGATTGAATAATTTAAGAGATCCAACCGGCCGATTAGCGCGGTGGAGTCTGAATTTACAAGAGTTCGATTTGACGGTCATACACAAGTCTGAGAAGCGCCATTAGGACGCCGACTGCCTGTCTCGATCACCAGTACAGTCAGCCTTTCTTTCTGACGACGGCGATATGACCTTCCTTGGTGTTCTCGACGCGTCCACGATTTCCCAACAACAACGAGACGACCCTGATCTGCCTGACTTGATTAATTACGTGGACGGACGTTCTTCGAGGGCACCCAGAGTCTTTGCAAGGCATTATCGTCGCTTTGCTTACGCAATGGTGTCCTCTACAAAAGAAATTTTCATCTATCGGAGCTCCCTATTTGCTCGTTAGTCTTGCACCCCTTCAAACTGAAGTGCTTCAAGCAAGTCACAACGAGCCGACGTCTGGCCATTTAGGCTACCTTCGCACATTGGCAACAGTACAGCAGGGATACTACTGGCCACAACTCACAACAGCCATGAAGCACCACATTCAAGCTTGCCTTGATTGCCAGCGACATTATTCACCTCCAAAGAGACCCGCTGGTCAGCTTCAACCAGTTCAGGTTCCACGTACACCGTTTGACCAGATAGGAATGGATATTTTGGGGCCTCTTCCTACTTCTACTGCAGGGAATCGCTGGGTAATAGTCGCAACAGACTACCTAACCAGGTATGCCGAAACAAAAGCTATCCAAAAGAGCACCGCAGCAGAAGTGGCGAGATTTTTATAGAAAATATTGTGCTACGCCATGGTGCCCCGACTATCGTGATAACAGACCGCGGAACAGCATTTACGGTAGCTCTTTTAGACCACGTACTGATGCTTAGTGGAACGACTAACCGTAAGACCACTGCGTACCACCCGCAAACGAATGGACTAATGGAGCGCCTCAACAAGACGATTGAAGACATGCTGTCGATGTTCGTGGATGTCCAACATAAGAATTGGGACGAAATTTTCTATATATCACGTTCGCATACAATACGGCTAAACAAGAAACAACTCGCATGACTTCATTCAGCTTGGTTCACGGACGGGAGGTACGGACAATGCTGAATGCGATGTTGCCACATGAATGGGACGCTACCGACACAGTAGCTGACGTGTTCACTGAACGCGCGGAAGAAGCTAGGTAGCTCGCGCGCTTACAGATCCGCCAGCGACAAGACTACGACGCAGGCCACTACAATGCTCGCCATACAAAACAAAATCGGTGATAAACTATTTGAAGTACAAAATCGGTGACAGAGTGTGAGTTTGGACACCCGTACAAAAACGTGGACTGTCTGAGAAGCTGCTGAGCCGATATTTTAGGCCATACCGAGCATCGCGCCAGCTAAGTGACGTCACCTACGAGGTCGTCTCCGACAGTCCCCAATGCCCGAGGCGTCGCCAGCACCGGCCTGAACTTGTGCATGTAGTGCGTATGAAGCCATATGTGAGCGAATGACGGCACGTTAAAAAATACTCTGGGTCTTAATCAGAATCGGGGCAATGCTTCTATAAGGAGGGGCAAGTTACACGTGTTTATATGAAAAAAAAAACGATGATAAGCATGTTTTGTAGATTCCAGCTAGTGGGTCAGGTGGTTTTCGGGACGACAACGAAGCAAGTGTCTTGCTGTACAGCTGATCCTGAACACGCTCCTTTCGCTGCCGTAAGCTGCTGTCATCTTTTGTTCGCGTTGCACTGCGACAATATTGTCAGGTATATTCTACGTGAGCAGTCACAGCGTGGTTTATTTCAACGTTTCAGCCAGAGTCTGGCCTTCATCAGGATTGAGGGTACAGTTTGTTGGTGCTCAGCTTTATAAATCTTAAATAAGAGGAGGACAGAGAGAAAGAGGAAGGAAAAAAAGAGAATATGAGGTGGACTCCCCCGGGCGCCGCCTTTCACTCTTCCTTCCCCTTCCCCCTCCCTCTCTCTCTGTTTTTTTTCCGTTTCGCCTTTAGGATGTCTGCGGTCTGTGTATCCTTCCTTTCACTAACGTATTGTTCCTGACCAGACGGCGCTGCATGGCTCTGGCAGTTAGATGGGGGGGAAAAAACGTTTTTAACAAGTTTAAGCCTTTAACTACTCAGCGCCTCGTCGACATCTCTTCGTTGAAAGAGGGGCGCCGAGTATAGCCGCAGAGGCTGGCAAGCGGGTGCAAAGTCAATTTTCGCCCACTTCTGGATTACGCGTGCAGTAGGGGCCTCCCGATTGTGCACAGGGTTGCTGTTAGGCATGTCATGCTTGGCACAATTAATTGGATAGTAAGGTAAAAACAGAAACAGACGACAGCTGTACATAGGAAGATTAGTTACACTTGGAAATAATTTGAGTTGTCCAGTGCCCTTCACAGCTGCAGTGCCATGAACTCCGTTATTATTTTCATTATTACCGTTATTGTTTTCTAATACTTTGAGTGTTACAAGTGTACCAAGATCACATGTTAGGTTTCGCGTGTTAAGAATCGCATGTTAGGTTTCCTCGTATGTTAATCGGAAACTTGGATTGTGTGCTGGTTGCTTTGTGTGTTTCTCGCATCGCTTTACATACGAATGTGGTATACCTACTCGAATGCAACGTGTGCAGTATGCAGTACATCGGACAAACGGAAACACCATTTAGGATTTGTTTCGATAATAACAGATCCCATGCGAAATCAGTACCAAGTCTACCTTCGTAAAAACATATAAATCTTCCCGACCATGCATTTGACAAACTATCAGTAACACTCTTGGAGACGAGATTTAAATCAAACCAAGAACGAGAAGAATGAGAGTCATAACTTATCCACCGATTTAACACCCTCGATAGAGGAACAAATGAGAATCCGGGTACACTTGCAACAATTAAACCATTAGAAAAAAATAACGCAATATGTGCAAAGCTGTGCGTGAGTACACCTTCTGTGGCCTTACTTGAAAAAGAACTCAACCTACTAGAACGTGTGCTGTGAGGTGTTGATGCAGGATTGTGAATTTGAGAAAAGAATACAACTAAATTTTTTTGGTAACGTGTGCTGCACCACACGTTTTCGGTTTTCTCATGTGTGTGGTGTCACAAGGGGTGAGCTATAGAGTGCGCTGTAAGGTTAGCACTAACATTGTCTACTATTTTTCCCCGTTTTGACCATATAGCATCTTCAAGCTCAAACTCAGATGCGCTAAAAGAATATCATTTTATCATGTACCAAAATGCCCAATCACAAGTACTCAAGAGCAAGTCATTAGCACTTGCTTTTGGGCTTGCAGGCTTCGGGAAGCTAGGTGGTGAATTTCGAGTTTTACATATTTGCAATCAGCGTTGCAGTTCTTTTTATTGCCTAATGGGCATCCAGAGTACCTTCTAAGTACGAGCTTCAATTTTGGCCCAATATTTATGATAATATTTGCGCATTATGAAAATGGTGCGATGGAAAGTCTGAAAAGAAGCGGAGCTGCGGTGTTTTCATCTTTTCCGTCATGACAGCTTCATAGTCATGACAGAAAAGCTTCTTACCAGTCATGACAGCTTTATACTGTATAGAATCAGGCACAAAGGGAGCTGCGCTGAAGCAAGAATACTTTATCATGCACCAACACGCTCAATGAGCAGTACTCTTCAAGTGCAAGACATTACCACTTTCTTTTGTGCTTGCCGCCTTCGGGAAGCGAGGTAGTGAATTTCATTTTTTATATTTGCAATCAGTGTTGCAGTTCTTTTTAGTGGCTAATGGGCATCCTGAGTACCTTCGACGAGCTTCGAATTTGGCCTGATATTTTTAACATCATGAAAGTGGTGAGAAAGTGGAGCTCTTATGAAAGTGGTGCTATGGAAAGGCTTAAAAGAAGCGAAGCTGCGGTGTTTTCATCTGTTCCTTCATGACAGCTTCATAGTCAAGTGTCCGCACTAACTTGCCCGAATGTCAGCGCTACCATATCCATCTTTCTGTGAAAGTCTGCTGGTCTAACAGTAATTAGACATGGACAACTTGCATGGTAAATGTACGTGGCGACAGTTGTTCGGCACGATTGCATGTGCGTTTGAAGACAATATTTGTTTTCGTCTCACTGAACAGCAACCACACAAGGTGCGTATAATGATACGAACGCGCGTACATGCTAAGCAGTTAGGACGACGAGGTTTCATTTGATCCCAGTATTATGCATATTAATATCGCCTTCGCTTGTCCCCACAGAACGTCAGATCATTAGTGAATGAAAAGTAGTAAATGACATCAGTTATCAATCTTAATAATAGCCTTTGTAGTAGAAAAACATTCCTAAGTTTCTACGTAACATGGCACTCGATGCCATGCGAAATATGCGGATGAAAGGGGACTGTGGTGTAAGTAAACAGTTATTGGAGGAACAAGAACAAGCTTTTGTAAAGGGTGGGATTATTGGACGACCCATTCTTTGCGCGGTTCGCATTGTGTGGCGCCTGGTTGTTCCTTCGAGGTTGTAAAACGTTTTATTGCTCATATTAGCGGGATTACTTTCCCGACATCAAGGCTGCCTAAAGCCAGTTTTGAAACAGTTGAAAGCGCCGGCGTGGCTCAGTGGTAGAATACTGGGCTGGTACGCAGCCAACCACCCAAGTTAGAATACTATTGTGTCCTTGGTACCGAGTTTTTTTTGCGATATATTGGTTATGGACACCGGAGGCGGCCGCTGACAACTAAGGCATCACACGTCACCTGTGTTCTGATTTCATAACAACATTCGTTTTAAGAACAAAATAACTGTGTGGGAGCGGCTACCGTTTATGGGCGGGCTAACGGGCAATATAGACGTGCCTTGACATAGATTGCGACAAAGTTGACAGCTGTCTTTTTTCGAAAAACGCCGGCCTATATGAGCTACAAACACCATGAAATCTTGGTTGGCGTTTAGCTCCCGTTTATTCTGCCTGAAAAGAACAGGTAGCGAGAGTTATAGAGCGCATTCACAAGATGATGATGATGATGATGACACACGGTGACATTGAGTACGGAGAAAAAAATCAATAATAACGATGAAGATGATGATGCACTTCTCAGGGAAAATCTCTTGAGAATTCCCCGCACAAATATTTCCCCGTTGAAGTGGCGATCCTGGCCTCTGCAAGTCCAAGGGTCGAGAAACGTTTCTTGAAGGGGTTATTGCGGGAAATGTGCTGTAGTCTCGATCGGTGTTGCAATGGCGGAGGTCCGTTGGGACAACAGGTGGTGTCACACGATAACAGAAGTCTGCTCCAAACTAAGTAAGGGCCGGTGAAGTGTGCACGTGACAAACTTGACGAATAGGCATCCAAAGCAGCATCTCGTCACCAGCTCGGAAAAATACAACGCGATGGGATGCACCACAAGTAATCTTCCTGTCCTGTTGTCTCGCTTCTGTGTTGAAGCGAGTGTGGTGGCTTTATTTTTCGGTTTGGGCAATGTTTGTTTTTTTACTAGAAAATGAATATGAGTAGATATTGCAGGTGAAGAAAGAAACACGAGAAAGAAAATAGGGGAACGTCAGCAAACGAAAAAAAAACGACAAGTAACCAGTTGTACGTTCAAAGGCCTTGTAGTATAAGCTATGGTCAGATATGGTTGGAACGTATCCCAGTTTTTGAGCTCTGGTTAGATGCATATGAAAACCAGAGTGGAATGAAATGATTTGTTGATGCCGGTGGTGTGAGGATGCTAGTATCTTGAAGCTGTCTTGCACATAGTTCCAAATGCGCTCTAGACTTCTTTTAACAACTATTCAAGGAACATCCTTCCATGGTCACTCAGAATAATACGAGGAACACCATGGCGCAGAACAATGGAATGAAGAACGAAGTTACCAACTTTCGAAGCTGAGTCAGTAATCACAAATGTCTCAGATTAGCACGGCAGATGGTCTATGGCAGCCACTAGCTTCATTTGCTAGTAGATATGACAAGAAAAGGCCCGTGAAAGTCAATAGCATAACGCCGAATGGCGTTGCGGGGCACGGACTTCGTTGGAGTGGGCCGGTAATAGCACATGTCGGAAATTTACGACGATGGCATGAAAAGTAGAAATTGACGTACTTGGCTGAGATAGTGGAAACGCCTGGCCATTAGAAATGGTCGTGATTTTTCTTTTTTTTTCCAAGATGTCCAGAGGTCAAGTCGTCTTGGAAGGCCACATGGAGTCGAAAGGAACGAGGTAGCACAGCCACCCAGCTTTGATTGTCAGTAGGGTAAATGTGGTGGTACAGAAATGAATTTTCCTGCTCAAATTAGGAGATGTGACGATGAAGTCGCGCGTTAGGTGTACGGGAAGCTGCAGAGTGGTGGTCTCTATACGCCTATACGGTACGGGTCGCACAGCTGATGGAAGCTCAATGCTTGCTCATTGTCCGAGAGTGACAAGACTGCGGTAGAAGTGACGGTTAACTCTTACCGACGTTGAGCTGCAGGCAAGAGGAAGCGGACAGCGAGACAGAGCGCCTGAGTCTTGCAGTTGAAGTTCATGGTCACATGAAAATACAAGTGACATGGTTCATTAGTATAACAGCCAGAATGTTGTTACCAGACTTGTAAGTAAATGATGTCAGAGCAATCCTCCTGCACACGTACAACCCCCGTACATAAGCGCGCAGACAAATTATTAAAAGTCAGCATAAGGCGTGGTGGTCTGTAGCGACTGTGAAATGACGACCGTGGAGATAGGGACGGAACTTCTGCACTGACCAAACCAGAATAGGTATATGAGTTGGTGTCATTATTACGTCGGTACACTATCGTAGGTAGTATTATTTACGCTTTCCGCAGCCAGTCGTGTACAGTCGAGCTCAGTATAACTTTCAATATGACTTCTAATATGATTTAATTCCAATACAGTATACGTAGAATTGTCAAGGTATTTCAGTTGTGGTGTTGAAATTATATGCATAGTAACACTTCAAGAAAAGGAATAAAAATGAACTTTGGTGCATATGAACTGTATGACTCGGAGATGATTTAGATTCCAACCAAAAGTTTTGAAAAAACCCGACGTTTCAAAACCTGTCTGACGAATGTGTAAGCAGCATACACCTAAACATAGAATTTGATTTAATTATTTATTTATTTGTTTGTTTATTTATTTGTTTATTTAGCCCTCCCTTCGCTTGGTTGCTTATAAACTCTAAAGATTATAATTACTTGGTTATTATACTTCAATAGCCATTATAATATTTTATGAGCCAATACGTGTCATGCTTGTTTGCGTCTTTAGATAATAACCAACGCTGTAGCTGTTTGTGCATGCACTTTATGACTCAATCAACAGCATCCAAAGCTTTATGATAAAAGCTGTTTTACCCTTCTTGTTGGGCGAGCCATATCTTTGGTGAGCAATAGGAAGAAATTTTGTACTTTTTTTGAAAGACCGAAAGCGTGCGCATGCCTGTGATAAATAGAAAAAAAAATTGTACCTTTTTTAAAGGACTGGTAGTGTCCGCGTGAGTGGGAGGAAAAAAAGAAAGAAATCAACTACCTTTTCTCAAAAGAGCGAATTTGTGCGCGTGCGTGAGAGAGAGAGCACTCATAAAGGGTAAAAAATAAGTTCGAAGATGTCATATGCTTTCTTTGTGCACTACACCTTAACACTTCTGTTTAGCGTGCAGGCCAATGTTGCCAGAGAACCAGAAACAACAGCCTTATTTTACGTTTTGCCGCTTCGTTCAATCACCTTTCTATTACAGATATAGCTCGAAACAACTTTAGTTGACAACCGGCAGCGGCGGCTGCATTTCCGATGGAGGCGGAAATGTTGCAGGCCGTGTGCTGATTTGGGTGCACGTTACTATACCCCAGTTGGTCGAAATTTCTGGAGCTCTCCACTAAACGGCGTCTCTCATAATCATATGGTGGTTTTCGGACATTAAACCCCACATATTAATAGAAGAAGTCAGAAAAGCTTTGGAGAGCATGCAAAGGGGCAAAGCTGCTGGTGAGGATCAGGTATCATCAGATCTGCTAAAAGATGGAGGACAGATTGTGTTAGAAAAACTAGCCACCCTGTTTACGAGGTGTCTCCTGACGGGAAGAGTACCAGAGTCTTGGAAGAACGCTAAGATCATCTTAATACATAAGAAAGGAGATGACAAGGACTTGAAGAATTACAGGCCGATCAGCTTGCTCTCTGTAGTATACAAGCTATTAACAAAGGTAATTGCTAACAGAGTAAAGAAAACATTAGAATTCAATCAACCAAAGGAACAAGCAGGATTTCGAACAGGCTACTCAACAATTGACCACATTCATACTATCAATCAGGTAAGAGAGAAATGCTCAGAGTATAACCAACCACTATACATAGCCTTCATAGATTACGAGAAGGCGTTTGATTCAGTAGAAATATCAGCCGTCATGCAAACACTACGGAATCAGGGCGTAGATGAAGTATATATAAACATTCTGGAAGAAATCTACAGGGGATCAACTGCTACCATAGTGCTTCATAAAGAAAGCAACAGAATACCAATCAAGAAGGGTGTAAGGCAGGGAGACACAATTTCCCCAATGCTATTTACCGCGTGCTTACAGGAGGTTTTCAGAAGCCTAGAATGGGAACAGTTAGGGATAAGAGTTAATAAGTAGTACCTAAGTATCCTGCGCTTCGTCGATGACATTGCATTGCTGAGTAACTCGGGGAACGAATTGCAACTCATGATTACGGAGTTAGACAAGGAGAGCAGAAATGTGGGTGTTAAAAGTAATCTGCAGAAAACGAAAGTAATGTACAACAACCTCGGAAGAGAGCAGCGCTTCGAGATAAGTAACAGTGCACTTCAAGTTGTAAAAGATCATGTCTACTTAGGGCAGGTAATAACCGCAGAGCCGAACCACGACATTGAAATAACTAGAATAATAAATATGGGGTGGAGCACATTTGGCAAGCACTCTCAAATTATGACAGGTAGATTGCCACTATCCCTCAAGAGGAAGGTATATAACAGCTGTATCTTGCCGGTACTTAGCTACGGAGCAGAAACCTGGAGACTTACAAAGAGGGTTCAGCTTAAATTGAGGACGACGCAGCGAGCAATGGAAAGAAAAATGGTAGGTGTAACCTTAAGACACAAGAAGAGAGCAGAGTGGATTAGGGAACAAACGGGGGTTAAGGATATCATAGCTGAAATCAAGAAGAAGAAATGGACATGGGCAGGGCATGTAGCGCGTAGACAGGATAACCGCTGGTCATTAAGGGTAACTGACTGGATTCCCAGAGAAGGGAAGCGGGTTAGGGGGAGGCAGAAGGTTAGGTGGGCAGATGAGATTAAGAAGTTTGCGGGTTTAAATTGGCAGCAGCAAGCACAGGACCGGGTTAACTGGCGGAACATGGGAGAGGCCTTTGTCCTGCAGTAGACGTAGTCGGGCTGATGATGATGATGATGATGATTAATCAGTCATCTTTAGTTAAGAACACGCATTTGTCTGAGGTTAACATTCTGTTAACGTTCGGGTATTGACTATTGCTCGGGCACAAAAAAAAGAGAAAAAAATTGCCCGCAGCTTCCCTCGGGGGAACACTGAGGAGGATGCGGAGCATATAATTGGTTAACGGGGTGTTAAAGTGCGACTTACTTGGGTCGATGGCTAAATTGGTTAACGTGGTTGTGAAATGGGGTGTTAAATTGCGACTTACTTGGGTCGATGGCTAAATTGGTTAACGTGGTTGTAGGAGGGGGTGTTAAATGAGTGAACACGTACACACGTATGCGAAAGGGCGGCGCTGGTCGAAGGGACGTCGATCATTGTGTTCGTGGATTCGTTGGCATTCATTTCACGGCGACTTCGGACGTCGACGCGCCGTACAAACCAACGGACGAGCGGCAACTGAGCGAGCGAGCGCCGACCTTGAGTATATATACAGCGCGACGGCGCATGCGCTGTCAGCTGTCGAATGTTCTCGAAGGAGAAGCGCGCGCGCGGCACAGATGGCGACGGCGCGACGGCGCATGCGCTGTCAGCTGTCGAATGTTCTCGAAGGAGAAGCGCGCGCGGCACAGATGGTGGGCCACGGCGCGACGGCGCATGCGCGCGCGTCAGCTGTCGAATGTTCGAGAAGCGGTGCGGATGGCGCGGACGGCGCACTACAAGGCGCGAGTATAAGATGCTTCCGCATCTAAAAGCTGGCATGCTGATGAGAGCGAGTTCATTATTAAAGAGCGAAGCCCCCTTTGGAAAATGGCAACGCGTTCGAACGAGTGACGCTATCGCTGTATTACAAGGAAACAAAGAACTGCTCGTGTTTTATGCGCACATATGGGAAACGTAGGACAACTGGGCTGCGCCGAGACCTGTTAGCACGCGGCTCTCTGGTGTTTCGTTAAGCGCACTCTTACACGCACGTCTTTTTTCTCCTTTTCAATGGGCGACAATTTAATAAAAGAAGCTAATACTAGTCGCCCGAGCTTCCAGCGGCGGTAATCGCTTTATTCCACACAGAAGCGTGGCGAGCGAATTCGGCTGCTGCAACAACGATTACATTGGGCCGCTGAGAGCCGGGTCGAAGATATACACTTATGTTCTCTACATCGTGCTCATTCTGCGGCGTTTCAAGTAGTCGTAATCTCTAAACGTTGTTTTTTTTGCGTCACAAGCGCGCCATTGAAGCTGCAACACGTTGTGTTCCATACTTATGTGAATGAGACGGTGCAACATGTAGCACGTGAAATGAACGCAGAGAGGAAGAAGGCGCTGCTTAGGTGTGCACGATCAAATTATCAATGTGCGCGCCAAATCACCTTGGTCGGCTTGAACCTAAAATTGAAGAAGTGATGTAGGAAAAAAGTGATGGTAGGAAAAAAGAAGGGCATGTTAAAAAATGTTAAATATTGTCAGATTCCACGTAAAGTGGGAATTGACGATATGCGAAGCACAAATCAGGAAGATTGATATATGTCACTTTAAAATTAAAACAACGTTACAAGGTGGACGTAAATTATGCCGTACATGACTTCCATGTGATGATTATAATATTTTAACGAAATATTAACCATCGTCGTCTATTCACGTCACCTGATACCAAACTTGGTATATGTGAAGCTGACGAAACGGTCGCGACCGCATTCTGAGCATGGCATGTAGTCATGCTTTACATGACACGAATTCCTTAATTATCATGTTTGGACGTGTCACTTACTTTCGCTGTCTATTCACGTTACGAAATACCAGATACGGTATTTGTGAAGCTAGTGAAACGGCTACGAGCACGCTCTGAGCGTAGCTTGTACTCATGTTTTACATGACACGCATGTCATTGTTATCATGTTTAGAAGCGTCATTTACCTTCATCGTACATTGACATCACGTAATACCAAATTTGTATGAGGGAAGCTAGCGAATTGACTTCGTGTGCACCAGTAGCGTGGCATGTAGTCTTGATTTACTTGACATGTATGTCATAATTTCTACGTTAGGGTCTGTCACTTATGTTCGCCTCGCAGTCATGTCCTACCATACCAGTTTTACAATATGTCAAATGAGCGAAATCACCGTCAGAGAAGAAATACCATGAAATGTAAATCATTACATTTATAACATACATGCCATTATTTTCATGCTCTGGCTGCTATTCATTCTCCTCATACAGTCATGTTACACCATACCAATTTTTGTATCGATACCAATAACGAAACAGCCAGGAGAACTAAAAGTCGTAAGCGGCTGTATAGATACATAGATAGATAGATAGATAGATAGATAGATAGATAGATAGACAGACAGACAGACAGACAGACAGACAGACAGACAGACAGACAGACAGACAGACAGACAGACAGATAGATAGATAGATAGATAGATAGATAGATAGATAGATAGATAGATAGATAGATAGATAGATAGATAGATAGATAGACAGACAGACAGACAGACAGACAGACAGACAGACAGACAGACAGACAGATAGATAGATAGATAGATAGATAGATAGATAGATAGATAGATAGATAGATAGATAGATAGATAGATAGATAGATAGATAGATAGATAGATAGATAAGCTCAATGTCGCCAGCCGAAGATCGCTAAGAAATGCTTCGTATTTAAAATTCTGCAGATCCCACGTACGTTGGGATTCAATGTTGTGCAAGCATGCCGACGGAAGGTGACTGTGTTGTACTTTTTTTATTGAGTGAGACGTTACAAAGTGACGCTGAATATATCTACAAATGCACACGCAGACATACACTTAACAGCAGCATGTGTTTTATATAACCAGTAGTTTACAGTTGAGCAACGATGCTAAAAGCAACATTTCTATTAGCAATACTAGAAGCGGTAAGCTCAACGAAGCGCTGGTGCTTGCCAGGATGGTAGTCCTGAACACTGCTACCTAAATCAAATTATGCGAATGGCCCCTAATCTATAAATGACGTTAATGAGACTTGACAGCTGCATTACAGGAGTAGACTATGTAATGTTTATATAATTGGATAGCCAGCGCCACAACTGCACTTAACGTTTCACGAACGTTAGGATCTATTTGAAAAGTAGTACCTGGTCCTGGCGGGGATATGTTATAGAATATTTGATAGCTACGCAGAATGCGGGGGTTCAATTCCTGCTGGTACCCCTGCCATTTGTGGATTCTTCGGGTCAACGCTGCCAATGTCAGTTCTTGCTTTTCGCTCACGCGTTAAATTACTCATGTCTTTTATGGCCGTTCTTGGGTAGGTAGAAACGGTTAATCACATGTGGCACATACGCACCCTCGTGTACGTGCCACGCGCTTTACGGAAAGGGTTCGGCGACTTAGGCGACAGGATCGTGACATTATTTATGTCATGAGCAGCGAGTGGTATTCGTGTGGCCATCTAATCCTCCCACACCAATTTTAGTTCACCAAAAGCTAAAGGGATGATCATGAGAGCAGGCAGGCAGGCCGACAGGCAGGCGCTCAAATGCCTGCAGTACGCAAAGAAATGCTTCGCATTTAAAATGCTTTCGCAGAATTACCATCATCTGCTCCACTACGTATACGGTGTTCTTATGCCAGCCCGGTCCTTCAAGGTCCAATTTATGAGAATCAACACTGTTTCGCTTTAACTCTCAAACGCCCAATATAATTAGGAGGCACAATACCCTAAAGCAGGAATTCAGCAGTGATTGTGATGCAAGACGCCAGATTAACAATGTTGGAGAGAGTAAATGCTGTGATATTCGCAGATACCTCCAGCCCATCGTAGTAGCCTATGGCGGCACTGCTGATCTCGATGTCGCAGATTAGATCAATGTTTTAGTAGCTTAATTTCTATGGCGCTAAATGTAAAAATCACCTTGTGCTTATGTGCAAGTCAAAGAATGTAAGTTGGCCGAGATTATTGTAGTGTAGGTTTTATATTGCACCAGTCCTCATCAGTGATTAAGTTAACCATTTACTTAACCTATAATAAATGGTACTGTTTTCTTTCGGAAAGTTAGGACGTACAATAAATTACTATATAGAGCTTCATGGGTCGAAAACGACATACAAAAACACTGACTGCTTTTGAGAACACGAGTTTCTTCATCCGCGTTACATTAAGGCTCTTCTACTTTCCAAAAGATGCTCTCAAGGTGCGCATAAACAATTGAAAGAATTTTCAAGTAAAGCCGTTTAAAAACACGTCTTGGAATTGAATTTTACTGAGATTTTTTCACGCCCGAAATTTAAAAAAGAAGTGGTAAAAAATCTTAAATTCAAATTCATTGCCTCGCAATACCCGGAGTCGAAAACCCTGAAGATGCTCACTGAATATTCCAATTCGGTGCAAGTGTAAACAAAAAAACAAAGTTAGCACAAAAAAGACTGGTTGGGGGGGGGGAGCTGATCGTCTAGAAGTTTTCCAGCAACAGAGCGCCGGATACTTTCTGGATTCATTGCATGGAGTGCATGAAGTGGGCCCATAAAGACTGTGTGGCGGCCACAGAGTGAACTTCTGGTGTTTCTGCTGCAAAAATTGACAGATGAATTTTTGTCACGCGGTTTCCATTTTGCCCTACGCTGTGTCTCGTTTTACTCTACAGGTTCAATCATAATGAGACATCTGGTGTATTTTTATTGATTTTTAAAACACCACTTTGAACTGTGGAAGTATGCTCTTATTTATGCAGCACATACCTTGTACTCAAAGGAATGTTTCTGCATTCATATTTTAAGGTACTGAGTGAAAAAATTATATTCACTGTTTTAAGATAATTGTCGCAATTAATCCGAGTTATGATGTATTTCTAAGTGACCTGATTTTTGGCCAATCTCTCAGGGTGGTTGTAAGCCAGAAGAAGTTCACGATATACAATTACGTATACACCTGCCTACATCTACCGCCACCTCCCCGTCCTCCTCCTCGAATCCTCCTCCTCCTACATCTACCACGAGCAGCATCGCTGCTTTGTCGTGTTTCCATCTGTATACGTGGTTTGTGCAGCGATAGTGCACATGGTTCTGTGGAAACTAAAGAATATGAGACGTCAATATGCATCAGTATCGTGCCACATCTTCTGGTCACTGTGCTCGATCGATTGCCAAGTCTATACTTGTAATGGCAAAAGAGCCAACACCGGGCGATGGATCTACCTTATACTGCGCTATCTCCAAAATTGACCCGCATCTTGTAACGGACGACCGACGAAGCGAAGCTTTGACAACGCCCCATCGGGGTGATCTAGTGGTACATGTATACGCGGCTTCTGACCCGTAGGTCACGGGATCAAATCCCAGTGGTGGCGGCTGCTCTCCATGGTGCCCGAAATGCTGTAGGCCCGGCGCTCAGATTTGGGTTCGCTTTAGAGAACCCCAGGTGGGTCAAAATTTCCAAAAGCCTTCAAATACTGTGTATCTCATAGTCATGTGGTGGTTTTTTGACGTTAACCCTCACATATGAAATCAAGCTGAGACCACAGCACAACTAACAGACTAAGTTGAAAAGATGAACTAACATATTGTTACGGTTAGATTGAGTTTAACTATGTTTATTTACAGGAGAGATCAGGCAACGATCGGCGATGATGGCGAACATAGGCCGAACCAAGTAACTTCCTCTTCTTTTACCTTTGTCCACAAAACATGGCCCGGCACACACCGTATCATTCCCCGGTTCACAGGCGAAGCCCACTGGGCGAGGCCAATCATTGGCATAGTGTGGGATGGAACTGCTTGAGACGAGTTACATGCGCCAACTGTGCTTGGCTTGACCAATGACCAGCTGACGTCAAGCGTGCCACCACGTAGGTCAAGTCACTCAGGCGATTTACGATAACGAATGGACCAACATAGTGCGCTAAAAATTTTTGGCATAAGCCACGTTTCCGCTAAGGGGTCCACACCGCATGAGGTCCCCTTTTTCGAATGAAACGGTGTCGTGGCGTTAATCATACTTCTGCTTGGAGCAATCTTGCGACTACAGTGTGCAAATATGAGCAATTTGGCGGGCTTCTTCAGCTCGGCAAAGTGTTTGAGCAACTGAATCGTTCGTATGGAGCGTATGGAGCTGGAATGGGAGTATTGTATCAAGGCAGCTGCGCGATTGTTGAGCGTAGAGTAGGTAGAACGGAGTGAAGTCCGCGGTTTTGTGCTTCGCTGTATTAAAAGCTTAGGTGATGAATGGTAAAATACCATCTTAGTTCCTTTGATTTGAGGATAAATACATAGCCAGCATACTATAATCGTGAGGTTTGTGCGTTTCACAAGGTCATTCTTCTGGGGATAATATGGCGTTGAATGGCGAAACTGCGAAGTGCAGAGACGAAGCGATTCCTCTACAGTGTCGGCAACGAACTGACGACCGCGATCACTGATGATGATAGGAGGTGAACCATGACGAAGAACGATGGATCGTAACTTGAAGACGGCGACGGAATCCGCTGAGGAAGATGGTATCGCAGCAGCTTCTGCATATCTGGTAAGGTGAACAACGCAGACTACAATCCAGCGGTTGTTGTTGCAAGACCGCAGAAACGGTCATAGCAGGTCGATACCAACTTGTCCGAAAGGTGTTGTGGGCGGCGTTATAGGGTGAAAGAGGCCATGCGGACTGCTTGTAGGACGTTTGGTGCGCTGGCAATTGTCGCAACTGAAGACGTATTGCTTCGTACATTGTCGCATTTTAGGCCAGTAGAAGCGCTCTCGAGTTTGATGCAAAGTGTGGATGCATCCAAGATGGCCTGACGTCGGGTCATCATGCATAAAATGGAGGACACTCAAACCGCAGGATTTGGGGAACCACTAGCAAATACCG
The DNA here is from genome assembly GCA_013436015.1 of Rhipicephalus annulatus. Classification (NCBI taxonomy): domain Eukaryota; kingdom Metazoa; phylum Arthropoda; class Arachnida; order Ixodida; family Ixodidae; genus Rhipicephalus; species Rhipicephalus annulatus. The sequence goes on along the minus strand of WOVY01011548.1, from coordinate 234,170 downwards.
CGCACCATTTGCCAAAAAACTAACCTTGTACAACAGTCCATCGCGGTGACAAAAGCAACCACTGCCGTTGGGGCTTCTGACTGTGGCGAATAAAGAGTCTAAAGTCAAGTAATTGCGCTGTTCCCGCTGGAACGTGGTGACATCAGGAAATGGGCATGAAACAGTTGCAAAGTAGATGTCGAACATGTCTGTATTGTCGTCAGTCGTACACAATGGAAGGCGAGCAGGACAATTGGCGTTGGTATGACGCCGTCCATTTTTGTATGCAACATTAAAGTCGAATTCCTCGAGGCGTAGAGCCCAGCGCGAAAGGCGTCCAGAAGGGTCTCGCTGAGTAACGAGCCAACATAGGGAATGCTGGTCTGTTACATGACGATAGTTATAGCGCGAGAACAAAACGACGACACAGAGACAAGAAGGACACGAAAGACACGTGTCTTTCGTGTTCTTCTTGTCTCTGTTTCGTCGTTTTGTTCTCGCGCTATAACTATCGTCATGCCATACCAACCAGCCCAAGCTGCCACATTTCTAAGATCTGTTACACTCGTCAAAGGACGCCCATACAGGTAACAACGAAACTTATGATTACAGAGCCTACAATACATACAATTCTTTTAGTGCCGGTCGATGCGGCTTAGTCTAAACCAGCTCACTCTACAAGCCACGTCTAGGTCTCTTGAGGAACTCGCCCAGGGACAGATTGCGAACGTGCGGATCAATGGCCGCAAGAATATTCTCGCGGTAGACGTCACTGAACGAAGCACATTGAAAGTGTTGAGCGACGTTAAGATGTTGGACTTCAATGTTCCTCATACATACCTTAATGTTCATCATACATACCATCATACATACCTGATACATACCTATGTATGTTCATCATACATACCCATACATACCTGAACATCAATGTGCGCTCATACATACCTGATGGCCTTGACTCTACTGCAGGCATCATTTACGATGTCGACATTTCCATCAGTGAAAGTGACTATGCTGCTCTCATCTAACCAGTGTCTGCAGAACTTACCATACTGCAAGCTTGTCGCCCTGGCAAATCACGTTGCGTGAAGCTAGTGTTCAAGAGAGACAGCCTTCAATCGCAAGTCAAAGTCGGCCATTTTCGACACACAGTGCGACCCTGCGTACCGAAGCCCCTTCAATGCCGGAAATGTTATAGATTGGGACATGTCAGTGCTGTTTATGCAAATCTGGCTGTGGGCTCGCTATGCTGAGAATCACAATACGCACACGCTTGCCAAGCAGGACTGAAAATGTCGAAACTGTCATGTCCCTCACGAAGCATTGTTGAAAGATTGCTGAAGCATGAAAAAGGAAATGCAAGTGTTGAAGCAAATGGTCCGGGATGGCTCAGCTCACCGGGACGCCGCTGCCAAAGTACGACGCTGGCGGTCTCATTGCTGGAGGCCCCTGAGGAGGCCCAGTGCCGAAGCAAGGATGGCACCTCACCAAATGATCGCCGGCATACCACCTCAAGCGTCCAGACATGCCGACAACAAATCATCCAAGCAAGACAAGAGCATCACCGGCTCGCCTGAAGCATGACCAGCGCTGCCAACGATAGACTCGCCGTTTAAGCCACCGCATCGCTCGCCTACATTCACTTCGTAACGAGAATGCGGTGATAGTTGCGATAAAGGAATCGTAGCCATGGTAAAGGCCCTTATGAATATCATTCGTATGCTCCTCACTAGCATTGACAATCCGGCTGCTAAGAGTGCACTTCAGTTAGTAGATGCGTTAAAGCCGAGTTTATCAAGTCTGGAAAGGCACTATGGCTCCTCCTCTACAAGCCTTTCGTATAAAAGTCAAAGGAGCTTCAATATTTCAGTGGAATGCCCGAGGCCTCAAGTCCCGTATTTCTGATATCCGATAATTTGTGTTTAAAAACCAGTTTCCAATTATTATCTGTGAGCCATGGCTACACAATGCAATACGACTATCCAGGTACAAAGCCTTCAAGTCCGCTACCAGCAACGAACAGAATAAAGTAATTGTATATATCAGATGCGACCTTACCTATATCGAGCACCGCGTAGCACCTCACGATGACAACCAGTATGTGTGCTTGACAGTAAAACGTAGAGACCTCAATTTCACGCTGTTAGGCACATGTATATCACATTCAAGCCGTTATGAACTTAAAAGACTACGTGCACTTTAACAGCCACACCTGGACCATGGATCATCAGCGGAGATTTCAACGCTCACCACTCACTATGGCGCAGTCAGTGGACAGACCGTCGTGGAAGGCAAGTATTCTCCTTTACTCTGGAGCAGCAGCTGCTTTTTGTAAACGACGGAAGCCCAACATTTCTGTGAAGAACGACATACAGCAGCTGCCTTGACTTGACATGTGTCTCACGAAGCCTAAATAGAAATGTTAAGTGGTTCGCAGACTATGAAACTCAAGGAAGTGACCACATACAAACTTATTTAAAGATCAAGGGCCTGGAAAAATGGCGAAACTATGACACTTCGACTCGCATTGACTGGACAAAGTTTAGGTCACTGACGGAAAAGAGGTGTCAAGAAAATGAAGCGCCTCCTCTTGACGCGCTCGAGGATATGATTAAAGGTGCTGCTCAAAATCTGACTTTTCATATTGAACATACTTCAAAATATCATCAACAAGAAGTGAAATTGGAACGACTCAGAGCAATCCCTCGTCGTGCAGAACAAAGATATAGGCGATCTAAATTCATTCACAACTTGACGGAGGCAAGGCGCCCACAGAAAAAAAATTTAGCGGCGAATCAATTCACTTCAGTCCTTTCGGTGGAAATCTCTGTGCGAATCGTTGGATCCACATAAGCAGACATGGATGATTTTTCGTGGCCTACGAACATCGCCACATCAACATCGCCCCTTCAAGCGTCAGTCTCTTCACCAAGGCCGCACCGAAATCAAAGTAGCAGAAGATTTCTGCATGAAAGTTGCCGGTCAGGTTTCCGCGTGCACCTCGCGTCACCTAGAAAACGCTCCAGTCTCCAGGGATTCAAGAATGAACACCCTTTTCTCTCTAGAGGAACTCCAAGCGGCCTTGACGGCATGCAAACGATCTTCATCGCCTGGTCCGGATGGGATCACGTTCATGGCTCTTTGCAACCTCGGTGAAGCAGCTCGACGGGCCCTTCTATCCGTGTACGACGACTCGTAGAGCACCAGATTTGTCCCTCATTCGTGGAAATCGAGCCGCCTTGTCCCTGTGCTTAAACCTGGTAAATCTCCTCTGGACTTGACCTTTTATTGCCCCATCGTGCTTAGCAGCTGTTTCTGGAAAGTGATGGAGAGGATGATTTTGGCTCGCCTAGAGTGGTACCTGTACCACCACGATTATACCCTGATGCTATGACTGGCTTTCGGCGTGGTCGGTCCGCAATCGATAATGTTATTGACCTAGTCTCGTCTGTTCAGCATCAAAAAAGACTGAAACTTTGATCTGCGGCGTTGTTCTTGGACATGAAAGGTGCATATGATAACGTACAACATGACGCCATTCTGGATGTCATGGAATATGTTGGATTAAGGGGTCGGGTTTACCAATGGATCGACAGCTATTTGAAAGGCAGAACTTTCTTTGTACAGACAGAGATTGCCACAACAACGCATCATTGCATCCAAAGTGGTGTGCCTCAATGTGGTGTTCTTAGCCCCACACTTTTCAATCTAGCGCTCCTTGGCCTGGTTGACGCACTTCCAGTCTGTCCATCTATCGATATATGCAGATGACATCTGCATCTGGGCGTCAGACGTAACGCGCCTTCATTTGCTGCCCGGCTTCTCATAGACCTCGATGGTAATGTCAGCTCTTTGGAAACGATCAGTCAGTCTTCCGAAGGCAGCTGCTGCTCAACTAGGGCGGGAAGGGCATCACCACTGCTAACACAAACTTCACCCGTACCGCAGTCGACGAAAGCGCCACACTCTTGGAGGAACGAAGATTTCTATAGTGCGAGAACAGAACGACGACACAGAAACAAGAAGGACTCGCGCTATAACTACTATCATCATGCCATACCAACTAGCCCAAGCTGCCACACTTCTTGGAGAAAATCAATGCCGAGATCAACATCACGTGTACACCGATTTAGAATCAGGAACTCAGTTGGGAACGCCTTTCCCGCAAACAACACGTTGACGGCACATACTCCTACGGGTTGAAGTAGGTCCCCGCCCAAGCCAAGAAATCTACCAGAATCCTGATAGGAAAACATAACTTTGCGGCCTAAGCTATCTTTAAACGAACTGCTCATTACAGAAACTGTGGCACCGGTATCTATTAAAGCCGTTGCATACAATCGTCTATCGACACACATATCTGGTTTTTTCCATCGTAATTGGTGGAGGTATATGAGGTGAATCTTGTTGTGCAGCCTCACCTCTACCGGCCGCACCGGCTAGTTTCCTGGCGGTGGTGGTGGCGACCACCGCCGTAGAGGTGAAGGAAAGTGATACGATCGGCCAGGTGGAGGTGTCAAGCTACGGTCAGAAGCGGGGGAGGTTCCACGCCGGCCCTCTTGTCATAGGGTGCTTTTGGGATACGTGGACCACCAAGGATCGTCATAATATTTGTGGCCACCGCAAGGAGGTCTTGACGATGGCTTGTATCTTGATGTCATCTATTTCTGCCGACGGCAGAACAGAGCAATGTGTCCTGGAGTACTACAGCTGTAGCACACAGGAGGTTGACGATATGCATTTTGGAAAGCATCGCGAGGGCGTGGAGACACAGGTGCGTATTCGTTCGGGTTCTGATAGGCGGCGGCCAGCTGTCGAGGGTAACTGAAGCAGCGCTGGTGCCTGGAGCCTTGGTAGTGACTGCGCAGCTGCCTCGATGGTGTGCCAGAAACGTAGTCATACACTTCGATGCCTGCTGCAGCAATGAAAACAGGATGCTGATGCTGGTCTGGAAACGCCCAGGGTGTAGCTTCTCAAGGCGTCGCACGAGTGTGTCGAGTGAGTTCTTCACCCACAATCTCACGTATTGTAGACGCAAGATCAGAAGGCGCGTAGTTGTCAACACTCGCTACCGTGGTCTTATTGGGTAATCGACCAAATTTAGGAGCAATGCGCCTCATCTTCAGCGTCTCAAACATGCGGCAGTGCCAAATGATATCGGCTACTGTACCAATGCTGTCTTTGCTAATAAGAAAGTGATAAACATCCTCTGCGATGCCCTTCAACAGGTGCCCGACTTTGTCTTCCTCGGACATGCAAGAGTTAGTGGTCTTGCATATTTTCAAGATCGCCTCGATGTACATCGTGCACGTTTCGCCTAGGACATGGGCTCTTTGCAGCAGCGTTTGTTCGGCTTGATTCCTTTTTGCCACGGTGTCCCCGAAACACTCCTGCATTTTGGACACGAAGTGTTCCCACGTTGTGACGGCGTCCTCAGGGTTCTCATACCATCTGAGCGCCGTGTCCCTCAAGAAGAACATCACCTTAGTCAACTGAGTTGCCGCGTCCCAAAAGTAGTAGTTGCTCACCCGCTTGTAATGTTTGAGCCACTCATCCACGTCCTCGCCAGATTCGCCCCCGAAAAGACGGGGCTTTAGCAGATGCTGACGCTGGCAAAGACCAGCCGCGGCTATGGTCAGTAGTAAAGGTGTCGCTGGAACAGGTGGTGCAGTGCTGTCAGCTGCGGGTTTCAGGGTTTTGTCTTCACCGTGACCCCCAGCGGTAACGGGGGTAGCCCAGCAATGCGGCGGCTTCAGCGTAGCTCAGGTTGTTGCAAAACCGTGTTGCTTCTTTAGGTACCCAGCACCTCCTTATAAAACTATTATGGTTAGATTGAGTTTACTATGTTTATGTACAGGAGAGATCCGGCGACGATCGGCGATGATGGCGAACATAGGCCGAACCAAGTAATTTCCTAATGCTCTACCTTTGTCACCAAAACATGGCCCGGCTTACACCGTATCAATATATATATATATATATATATATATATATATATATATATATGTATATATATATATATATATTGATACGGTATCGATCGCACGATACAGACTGCAACGACTTCTTCATCTTTTGCCCTCGGTCAAGGGCACTCGCGCTGCTTCGTCGTCACCACCACTGGCACATACGCATGACATTATTGCCCCTTAAGAAAACATCGCCCCATTGTAAAACGTTCGAGAGGCAAGGCGGAACCAAAACTCCACATTTAGTCACTGAAAGTAAGGTTTCATCCGAAGCAGGTGGACAATTTCTGGTGAATGTCTGCGGCGCTTCGAACACTGCACGCCGTCCGAAACAACCTCGTAGTTAACGTCACTGATGCGTTGCGGAACCTTGTAGGGTCCGCAGTATCTTCGCAACAGCTTTTCGGAGAGTTCACGCTGATGAATAGGTGTCCAGGCCCATACTTTGTCGTCCATGTTCTATATGACGGGTCTGTGCCAGAGGTTGCAATGTTTGGCGCCGTTGTCTTGTTGTTTGGTGATTCGCAACCTGGCAAGTTGTCTGGCTTCTTCTGCTAGCTGGAAACTCTTCGGCGTTCATCTCATTGCTATCATTTTCATAAGCGAGCATTGCGTCTAACGTTGTCGTAACCTCGTGTCCGTAAAGGAGACTGAAGCGTGTCTTCCGAGTGGTCTCCTGCCGAGCCGTGTTGTACGCGAACGTCACGTAGGGTAAAATGACGTCCCAGTTATTGTGCTCTACATCTACGTACATGCTTATCATGTCAGCCAGGCTCTTGTTGAGGCGTTCGGTGAGCCCGTTGTTCTGGGGATGATACGCCGTTGTCTTCCTGTGAGCTGTACCACTTAGTCGGAAAATGGTGTCCAAAAGCTCGGCCCTTAACGCAGTACCTCTGTCGGGGATGACTATTGCGGGAACACCGTGCCTTAAGACGATGACTTCGATAAAAAATTGCGCCGCTTCTGCTGCCATTGCCCGTGGCAGAGCGCCTGTCTCCGCTTATCGGGTCAGGTAATCCATGGCGACAATTATCCACCTGTTTCTAGTGGCAGAAGTTGGAAAGGGGCCCAGAAAATCCATGCCAATTTGTGCGAATGGTGTCGCCGGCACTCGGACAGGCTGCAGCAGTCCAGCTGGTTTGATAGATGGTGGCTTGCGATGCTGGCAATCTAGACATGCCTGCACGTAAGTTGTGACAACTTCGACAAGTCTTGGCCAGTAATGGTTCTGCCTTATCCTCGCCAATGTTCTTGCGTAACCCAAGTGACCAGTAGTAGGTTCCTCGTGGCAGGCTTGCAGTACCTCACGGTGAAGCGAAGAAGGAACGACCAGAAAGTAGCTGCTGCCGGCGGGTGGAAAAGTTCCTCTTATAAAGAACGCCCTTTCGCAAGCAGTACGATGGCAGATCTCTTGCAAAAAACTTCGGCACGCTATACGTTCGCCCACGTATTCGTTCGCCCTTAGTGGTAGAGCACCGAACGAGTTATTCGAAGGTCGTAGGTTCGATTCCTGCTCACGGCAAGTTAATTTTCACCCACATTCCTTTTTTTATTTACATTACTTTGGTTCTATTAACTTCGCCTATACAGTCCTTGGCATTATTGTCTGTTAGATCTCTTTACTATTGTGTGAAAACACGGTAAAACGAGCCCTTAGGTACATACTTGTTTCCCTTATTCATTAACGAGGGTCTCGTACTGGCAGACTTGGTGCCATTAGGTTGTATACGAGGGAAGATTGATCAGCTGCCAGCTCGTAATAGGTTCACGTGCTACGTGACACCACACTGGCTCATAAAAGAGTGTTCAACACTCACCGCCATGGCTAATGATTGCGCTGACTTACACTCCCATGTTTAAATTCACATATAAACCTAATGAAATAGCTGGAATGATAGCCGCCGTGATAGCTCAGTGGTAGATAATCGAACGCGTTATTCGAAGGTCGTAGGCTCGATTTCTACTCACGGCAAGTTATCTTTCACCCACTTTTACTTCTTCTTATATACATTACATTGGTTCTAATAACTTCTCCTATACATTTCAAGGCATTATTGTCTGTTAGATCTCACTATTATTGTGTCAAAACACGGTAAAACAAGCCCTTAGGTATACACTCCTTTCCCTTATATATATAATTCAAAAAGTTAAAAGCTTGAGCTTCTTGGCACGAATTTGTATTAAAAAAATCACAGCATATCCACGGAGTGAATGATCATTGGTGGGGCGCAGCGTTCGTCAGTCTGTCTGTCCATTCGTTCTTGTGTCCGCCTATCTTTGTGATCCTTGGTGCATCCGTCCGTTTGTTCATTCGTCTGTCTGTCGTCCATCTCTTTTTGCGGCCATCCCTCTGTCTGTCCATCCGTCCGTGCGCCCCTCTGTCTGTCCATTCGTGCGTGTGTCAGTCCGTTCGTCCGTCCATATGTCTAGAGAAAACTCCAAGCACAGCCATCTGACATATTTACATCATGTATTCATCATATACAAGTGCCCCCATCCAGCAAACATCGTAAGCACCGCTATATCGGGTATGTGCCACTGGTGGTTACGTACTACGAGGGATGCACAAGCCACGCCATAAGGAGCTTCGCCCCTAAAAACACCACGAGTATAAGAGAGAAGAACGAAGGTCGGTCACCTCATGTCGGTTACATATACATGGTGGTCACATTTAGATGCACAATTTCTGAGAGAAGAAGGTTAATAAGGCGTTTCCCTTCTCATCTCAAGGAATGAATTACAGATAATTTATTTGTTTAGATACCAGGAAGAAGCGTGATCAAGAGAGCAAATGTTTATTGATATGTGGGGTTTAACGTCCAAAAACCACCATATGATTATGAGAGACGCCGTAGTGGAGGGCTCCGAAAATTTCGACCACCTGGGGGTTCTTTAAACATGCACCGAAATCTGAGCTCACGGGCCTACATTTAAGTCTCCATCGGAAATGCAGCCACCGCAGCCGGGATGGGATCCCGCGACCTGCGGGTCAGCAGCCGAGTACCTTAGCCAATAGACCATCGCGGCGGGGCAAAAAGAGCAAATGTTGAAACTGTAATCAACGACGGAGACAAAAGCTGGTGAATTGGTTTTAAGGAAACAAAAGTAAAAAAACCTGTTCCGTATCGCTTCCACGCGTCGTCTATTTTTCTGAAGCATTTTTTAATGGAACCAGCCAGTGATTACTCAACCTCAATTTCTGTTAACGGCAGCCAACTCAGATCTTATTTGAAAGACCCAAACACCATAAGTTCGAATGAAAAAGCTGATGAGATAAGGATTTCCATAAAAACATTCGGCATTAGTAGCAGAAATGTCATTTGATGCCTTTTTGAGTGTTATCGCTCCGAGGAGTAAAATGGTGAAGGCCTTGGAAACAGTCAAAGCAGCAGAGACGCGTTGCAAATAACTCTCTCTCTCTCTTTATATATATATGTGTGTGTGTGTGTGTGTGTGTGTGTTAGGAAAAAACCTAGCACCAACGACACAGTGTGGCTCGAAACCTGGGTCTGCTATATATATATATATATATATATATATATATATATATATATATATATATATATATATATATATATATATATATATATAGGGGAAAGAAGTGTATACCTAAGGGCTCGTTTTTCCATGTTTTGACACAATATTAATGAGATCTAACAGACAGTAATGCCAAGGAATGTACAAGGGAAGTTATTAGAACCATAAGAATATAAAAAAGAAAGAAAAGTGGATGAAAAAATAATTAGCCGTGAGCAGAAATCAAGCCTATGAACTTCGAATAACGCGTTCGCTATATATATATATATATATATATATATATATATATATATATATATATATATATATATATATATATATATATACCACGTCACGCGCTCTTGTCTGAAGCCACCGCCACCGTTGCCGGTGTCCGTAACCGCAACCACATTGCGCGAAATTAATAAAAAAAAAACGTTGCACCAACGACACAGCGGAGCTCAAAACTTGGGTCTGCTGGGTGCCAGCCCAGTATTTTACCGCGGAGCTACGCCGGTGCTTGTGGCTTGCTTGCAAACTTGCCTTAGGCAGGCTTGATATCGGGCAAGCAATCGCATTATTACAAATTTAAAGCGTTTTAAAACAGCTAAAGAACAATCTGTCATCGCACAATGCGAATAGCGAAACGTGTGGGCCGTACAACGCTCCAACCCATTTTGTTCTTCTTGGCCTATTAACTGTGGCACACACCCACATCAGCCATAATTCCTCATCGTCTTCAGCCACTGCATGAACAATATGCACGGAATTCTTAGCAAGTGTTTAGCGGATACCATGATTCCGAGAAAAACGACGAGAAATAGCACAGCGAATTCCGGCACATTACCGCAAAGTTAATAATAATACCCTAGTGAGTATTAAACAAGCGTGCTTGAAGTAGTTATTCAATGAGTGTTTTAAAAATACTCTAAAAGGCCGCTCCTCTAGCTTTCGATGTGACAGTGCTGCGCCTTCCGCGCAAGCCTGGTGTTTTTTTTTTGTGACCGCCACATCGGAACGCCACCTAGGTGGGCCGTGTCTGATATATTCGAGACTGAAGCACGGGACTCCAGGCTAACGGCCTTGATATGGGGCTCAAGCCTTAGAGATTTTGCTATTTTGTTTTTAGGCGTAGGTGGGAATTTTGCATGCGTTTAAAAGTAAAACCTTAAGATAAAATAAAAATCAGTCGAGGAAAATGAGCACGATTTTATTATAACATAGTTGCCAATCAACAAAAAAAAGAGGAGATATTCCAGAGTCGGCTGTAAGGTTCACTTCATGGGCCGCTTGAGGTTTATGCCTTTTTCCCTTTCTTCAGCCAAGTGCTCTTGCAAACCTGTAACCTTTTCATAGAACTTTGAAAGGGCCTCTATTTTCTTAGAGAGCAGATCCTGGAGTTTTTTATATACAAGGCATGATCGTAGTCAACTTCATTTGTCATAGTAAGAAGCTCCATGTCTTGAAGCATCCATTTCTGGCTGGCGTCAAGAACCGTTTTGTGCAGGTCTTGAATCTGTTCTTCCACATCTTGGATGTGGGAGAGTGTTTCGCTTACTGTGTACATATAACTATCGGCGGCCATCTTCTCCTTTTCGTTTGAGGCTGGCTTGAGGTCTGGGCTGTCCTCGACACCAAGCTCCTTCACCCTGTCTGCATAGCGCAGTGTGTTGAGAGAATGTTGACAAGACTTCAAGCCGGGAGAGATCGTTGCAATGATGCAGGTCCGAGAGTTTTCTCCGACGAAAGAATCCCTGAGGACCTGTGTGAGCTTGCTGGCCCGAAACGGAAGGTGGGCACCGCGACGACCCAACGCCCTTATGCATTCCTTAAGAGCAAGCAGACCCTTGTTGATATCGGCTCCTTCCATCCTTGTTTGTCGGTTGGCAGTCGACGTGTCTGCACCACGCTCGTTCCCGGCCAGGTCAATGAGAGATAACTTGCCGTGCAGCTGGCTGGACTTCCGTTGTCTCAGGATGATCTGGAACACTGCATGTGAGCGCGAGGAGTTTGGGTTGGCAGATGTTTTCCCGGATGTTCTCAAACTGTTTCCCCGATGAATGAGGTTGAGGACCTCGTCAACGGTGTGCACCTCCCTCTCCACAAGGCCGACAACTTGTACTTGCTTCCTGGCATCTTCCAGTACACGAAGTATCGCCTTGGAATTCAGCAGATCAAACACTTTCCCGCTGTATATTTCAAAGAAGCTCGAGGAGACAACTAAATCTTTGTTCTTGTATTCCAAAGAGTTCAGCAGCTTAAACACGTCCTTGGTTGCAAGCCCATAGATGCCTTTAGAACAGTCTGGAGTGTTTCCGGAGAATTCTCCGCCCATTGTATGTGTTTTACCGCTTCCTGTTTGTCCATAGGCGAAGCATGTTGCCCTTCCTCCGTCAAATATGGTCTCTATCAAGGGCCTTGCGGTGTACTTGTAAACAAGCTCAGTCTTCGCCATCTCGTCAAAGGCGTAATCAAATCGAAATTTTGAATTTTCCAGGAACTTCGTGAGGTCCACCTTAAGTTTTGGTTCGTGGACTACGATAAGATCCCCGTTAGGCACGGTGATAATATCAACCTCCTTTTGATTTATCTCTTTTTTATTAAGTGGCCTCTTGCGTACAGCCACGCAAATCTGGTGCACCTCACATGCATCGCCCATCAATAGAGGCCTTAAATCTAGTGTCGCCCTGTACTCTTTTATCATTGAGAAAAACTCACTGTTCGAATATCCTGGGTCGACATTCATATGCTCGTGCTTCTCCTCAATCTGGCAGAGCTGTCTTACCGACTGCTCCTTCAGCTGTTTCTTCATGCTGTCCACTTCTTGGACCACTTTATTGCAGCGCCTGCTGGCCGCACTTGGGGTCGACGCACTGCCGCTAGGCGCAACCAGGGCCCGCGAAGCTTGCTGCTGCTGGTACTGCTGTGTCGAGACCGAGTTCATTAGCTTGCCTTTTTCGGCCAGCGAAGAAATCAGATTCCTAGACTTGGTAGAGTGAAGTGTTTCCGGTGGGGGCCCCTTGGCACGGTTGTGAACAAACTGCTGTTGCAGTGCCGGCCTAGCACAGCTCCGCCAGTCTTGAACTGTCGTGGACATCGCCGACGTCAGGGGCAATTTCATTTCCTTTGGAAGCTTTTTTCCTGAATTACGGTTGATGTTCTGGAGTCCCGGATTCATCGTGAGCACTCCGCTGATTGTTAGCTCCTTGCCCATGGTTTTCCCCTTCTCGCTCCACGCCACCACGATGACCTGTTCTTCCTCGTCCATGCTCACCAAAGTGGCTGATTGAATGCGCCCATCCGTTCGTTGAAATTCGATGCTGGCTCCGACTCTAAGTCCATCAAGTTGCGCAGCCATTATGTGGATGGATGAAAGCAGCCGGGTCGAAACGAAACGATAAATATTGTTACGTTGAAAATAACAGTTGTCAGTGCGCAGCCACAACGCAGCTCACTGACAACGTCGACTTCTTCACTATCAGTCTGAGGCACCTTTCTTGGGTATGCCCCACTATGCCATCTTTCAGTCAGACGAAATCACGTAACAATGGCGGCAAAAGCACCGACCCGGCGAGTTTACGGGGCCACAGCAGGAGTAGTGTGGTAACGCTTGAGCCTTGATACGTGGACGATGTCCCTTGACAGCAGAGCGGAAGAGGTTGATGGATTATCAGGGACAATTTCTTATGTATTGTCGGTCACTCGTCTAAGCACGCGGTACGGGCCCGTGAAACGAGAGAGAAGTTTTTCTGAAAGGCCTGCATGTCGCGTAGGGGACAAAAGAAGAACGAGGGAACCTGTTGGAAAGTGTTCATCCCAATACCGCTTGTCGTAACGATGCTTCCGCGAGTCTTGGGACGCCATAAATCTGCTGCGGGCAAGCTGACGAGCGTGGTCAGCTCGGGTAATAGCGTCGCGTGCATGTTCAGAAGTACACTGCGCAGCAGCTGGCAGGAAGGTATCCAACAGCAATGTTGGTTTGCGTCAAAACAAAAAGTAAAATGGCGAGTACCCAGCAGTGTCATGCCGGGAAGAATTGTATGCGAACGTCACGTGGGATAGTGCAAGGTCCCAATCACGATGGTCGGCCGAGACGTATTTCGATAGCATGCCTGTCAGGGTGCGGTTTAAACGTTCTGTAAGCCCGTTTGTCTGGGGGTGGTACGATGTCGTGAGCTTATGTTGGATAGAGCAGGAACGCAGGATATCGTCAACCACTTTCGAAAGGAACGTACTGCCTCGATCTGTCAGCAGTTGACGAGGGGCTCCATGCACTAAAATGAGATCGCGAAGTAGAAAATCAGCGACGTCTGTTGCGTAGCTTGTTGGCATGGCTGGCGTAACTGCATAACGGGTCGCGTAATTCGTAGCCACCGCGACCCACTTGTTTCCGGAGGCAGACGTTGGGAAGGGACTGAGAAGGTCCAAACCAGCACGGAAGAATGGCTCCGGTGGGATGTCGATGGACTGAAGGTATCCGGAAGGGAGTCCCGATGGCTTTTTTTGACCCTGGCAAATTTCACAAGCATTGACATAACGACGTACAGAGCGTGAAAGGCCAGGCTAGTAGAAGCGGCGGCGGACATGGTCATATGTACGAGACACCAAGGTGACCCGCGGTTGGCGCGCCATGGAGCTCACGTAGGACTATGGAACACAGTTGCTTTGGTATGACCAGAAGTAGGCCGTGACCATTGGGCGATAAATTACGCCGATATAAGGTGTGGTCCTTTAGGATAAACATGCGAACAGAAGCGTCTTGCGGTGAAGATTCGAGCTGTTGTATTAGGCGGCTGATATCCGGATCGCGACGCTGCTCGTCCCCGAGATGAAGCAGCTGGGAGATGGAAAGGACGCAGCCCACAGAATCAGTGCTCGTAGGATCGCAGTCGGCCACAGGGTAGCGCGACAGACAATCCACATCTTTGTGCAGTTTTCCTGATTTATACACTATGGTGTAAGAATACTCCTGTAGGCGGAGTGCGCAGCGGGTGAGACGACCTGTGGGATCTTTGAGGGAGGCGAGCCAGCAGAGAGCGTGGTGGTCGGTGAGAACTATAAATGGTCGGCCGTATAAGTAAGGGCGAAATTTCGCGACTGCCCACACCAGCGCTAGGCATTCGCGCTCTGTGATGAAATAATTACGCTCCGAGGTGGACAGCAGCCTGCTGGCATAAGCTATCACGCGATGCTGCCCACGTTGTCGCTGAGCCAACACAGCGCCTATTCCGTAACCACTGGCATTGGTGCGCACTTCGGTCGGTGCCGTAGGGGCGAAGTGAGCCAGCACAGGAGAAGTGAGCAAAGTGGTCCGGTCGGAAGATGCTGCTGCTTGCGAGGGACCCCAGGTAAACGTCTCATCTGGTTTGAGTAAATCTGTTAGGGGCTGAGCGATTTCCGCGAAGTTCTTGATGAACCGCCGAAAATACGAGCAGAGCCCCACAAAGCTGCGGACATCTTTGGCGGTTTTTAACACAGGAATGTCTTTCACAGCTCGAAATTTTTCTGGGTCAGGCTGTACGCCGTAAGCGTCAAAAATATGTCCAAATATTGTAATGCGACGGCGACCAAACCGGCACTTGGATGAATTTAGCTGAAGGCCGGCGAGACGAAATACATCAAGAATTTTTGACAGTCTCTCAAGGTGCGCTTCAAAAGTGGGAGCAAATACAATCACGTCATCCAGATAACAAAGACACGTAGACCACTTGAATCCATGGAGCAGGGAGTCCATCATTCGTTCAAAGGTGGCGGGGGCATTACATAAGCCGAAAGGCATAACTTTGAATTGGTAGAGGCCATCGGGTGTTACAAAAGCCGTCTTCTCTCGGTCCATGGGGTCCACGGCAATCTGCCAATAACCAGAACGAAGATCGATCGAAGAAAAGTAGGCGGTACCATGGAGGCAATCAAGGGGGTCGTCAATGCGGGGCAGAGGGTATGCGTCTTTGTTGGTGATGTTGTTAAGGTGGCGATAGTCCACACAAAATCGCCACGATCCGTCCGTCTTTTTAACTAATACCACCGGGGATGCCCACGGACTGGAGGATGGTTCAATAATATCCTTCGCTAGCATCTTGTTCACCTCCTTCTGAATTATGCTCCGCTCAAAAGCAGACACTCTGTAGGGACGGCGGTGAACAGGGTTGGCATCACCTGTGTGTATGCGATGCTGGACAAAGGACGTCTGCCCAAGAAATCGGTTACTAAAATCGAAAATATCCTAGTAGGCCTCGAGAAGATGTTGTAGGGCTTCAACTTGCGGAGGCGGAAGATCAGTGGCGATCATGTCTACAATTTGACGGCTGCCCGAATGTGTTGCGAGTGATGTGCGCTGCGGTGAAACAAGTGTGTCTAAGGCAAGCACTTCAATTTGTGAATCGAGCAACGGACACAGGTGGGCCACAGAAATGCCTTGTGGAAGCACATGATTCATAAAGTCGAAATTGACAAGAGGTAGACAAGCTTTGTTATCTGTGATGCTGAACACGGTATAGAGCACTGCAACATTGTGTTCAAGGAAGAACGTCGGTGAGAGGCGTAGCGTAGTATTCACCGTCGGGCACAGCTGTTGAGCACGGAAAATCGACGTACGTCACAGTTTTCGAGGGCAGGCAAACAAAGTCGCTGCATTGTAATCGGCATGTAGGTTGGTACGGGGTGGCACTGATTTGTGGCAGTTCAAGGCGGAGCACACCAGCGGAGCAATAAATCAGAGCAGAATTGGCGGCAAGAAAATCGAGGCCTAGTATGAGGTCGTGGGGACATGTTGCAAGCATGGTAAAAAGGACGACCACTTGATGACCGGCTATGGTAAGTTGAGCTGTGCACATACCAACGACAGGGACGTTTGCACCATCTGCAACTTGGACGACACTGGTGAAGGGGAGCGGGAGGACCTTCTTCATGCGACGACGAAAACGCGAACTCATAATACAGACGTGAGCACCCTTATCTATCAAAGCTTCAACAAGTGTGCCATCAACATATACTTCTAGGTTGTTTCGGTTCAAACGCAAGGGCAACAGAGCATTTTAGAAGCGGAAGCATCTTATACTCGCGCCTTGTAGTGCGCCGTCCACGCCGTCCGCACCGTTTCTCGATAATTCGACAGCTGACGCGCGCGCATGCGCCGTCGCGCCGTCGCCCACCATCTGTGCCGCGCGCGCTTCTCCTTCGAGAACATTCGACAGCTGACAGCGCATGCGCCGTCGCGCCGTCGCCCACCATCTGTGCCACGCGCGCTTCTCCTTCGAGAACATTCGACAGCTGACAGCGCATGCGCCGTCGCGCCATCGCCATCTGTGCCATGCGCGCGCTTCTCCTTCGAGAACATTCGACAGCTGACAGCGCATGCGCCGTCGCGCTGTAAATATACTCAAGGTCGGCGCTCGCTCGCTCAATTGCCGCTCGTCCGTTGGTTTGTACGGCGCGTCGACGTCTGAAGTCGCCGTGAAATGAATGCCAACGAATCCACAAACACAATGATCGACGTCCCTTCGACCAGCGCCGTCCTTTCGCATACGTGTGTACGTGTTCACTCATTTAACACCCCCTCCTACAACCACGTTAACCAATTTAGCCATCGACCCAAGTAAGTCGCAATATAACACCCCATTTCACAACCACGTTAACCAATTTAGCCATCGACCCAAGTAAGTCGCACTTTAACACCCCGTTAACCAATTATATGCTCCGCATCCTCCTCAGTGTTCCCCCGAGGGAAGCTGCGGGCAATTTTTTGGGTGAGGTCGACTGGGCAACTTCACCTCCAGAAGCTGCGCAGCTTAGTTTTCCGGGGACATGCGGCGGTTAAACGATGGCGAGGGAGTGCGGCGACGCGTATTTGAACGAGAAGGGCGGCTTTGAGGCGGTGGCGACTGACGGGACAGGGTGGCCGTAGTCCTCAGGGACAGTAAATGCTGTAGACTCAGTGCGGGTCGGATAACGGTGGTTTGGTGGACGGAATAAGTTACTGTAAGCGGGGTACGAGCCAGAACGCATAGATGGCCATTGGCTGCGTCAGTAACGAGCGGTGTGTCCAGCGCGACCACAGCATAAGCAGATCGGCTTATCATCAGCTGTTCGCCATTCAGACGGGTTCCTGGTTCAAATAGAGTACGGACGGCGAAGTCTCATGTCCACAGAAGCTATCGAGGGAGTAGTATTATCCAGGGTGGGTGCAGTGGACAGGATACCAAGGTTAGCAAATTCCTGGCGGACAACAGCCTGGATCAAGGCGACAGCTGGCGTTGAGACGTCGGGCAACGTCGGCTTTGTTGGCAGCCGAGTAAGCGGCCTCGAGTTCACGTCGGAAGATGCGCGTCATGTCTTCGGTTGTAGACGGATGACAAGGAGTGGCTTCGCAAGACGACGTTGCCGCGGTGTTGGGTAGGCGCTGAAACTGCTGCAAAATGCGTCGACTCTTCCCCTGCTCGAGAAAGCGGCACTCTTTGATCACGGCGTCGATGATCGTTACGTTGGTAAATACAAGCAGGCTGAACGCATCGTCGGCGATTCCTTTTAAAACGTGCGAAATCTTGTCAGGCCTCAGTCATGTTGGGATCGGCCCTTTGACACAACGCTAAGACGTCTTGAATGTAAGTCAAGTAAGGCTCAGTGGACGTCTGTGTACGTACAGCCAATTGCTTTCGGGCATGAAGCTGTTGACCAAATGGGTCGCCAAAGAGGTCGCGGAGCTGTTGTTTAAACATTTTCCAGCTTGTGATTTCGTGCTCGTGGGTCTCAAACCAGATGCGAGGAGTCTTGTCAAGATAGAAAATGACATTCGCAAGCATAACGGTTGGGTCCCAGCCATATTGCTTGCTGACGCGCTCGTACATGCTAAGCCACTTGTCCACATTCACGTTGTCCTCTCCAGTAAAAGTACCAGGATCACGGGTTTGGGTTTGGGTTACGTACCTGGTTGCTGTCGTTGCTGAGGTAGGTGGCGAAGCCGTATCCTCACCCGAAGCCATGGTAGCAGACTTAAGGAGGCGTCCACTGCGTAGCTCCGTTGTCAGAAGAGTACCCAGCACCTCCACCAAAATGTTACGTGGAAAATAACAGTTGTCAGTCTGCAGCCACAACGCAGCTCACCGACAACGTCCACTTCTTCACTATCAGTTTGAGGCATGCAATTGTTATGGTGAGCCAATTGTTATGGTTATCAGTTTGAGGTGCAATTGTTATGGTGAGCGAAACGCTACGAAATTACGCTAGACATATGCAAAAAATACTATACACCCAGACGTGTATGCTGAACAGTCGCATATGTTTCGTATAAACAGTTCTTGAGAGTTGCGTAACGACGCCACGAGCATTGTGAGTTTAGCAATACCAAAAGTGGTAAACTGAAATTTAGTGCTTGTACTAGCGAAGATGGTAGTCCTGGTTTGTGCTACGGCACCTAACAAGCTTGGTAAAGTTTGTAAAAAACTACACTGCAAAATTTCTAATAGAAAATTCTAATGTTAACACATGCAAAATAAAGCACAAAACAAAGTTTGTTTTATGCATAATATCGGTTGTATATTCTTTACCCTTGTCGTGTGGGAAGGCTGCACGTTAAAAAACCCCAGGTGATGTGATCGAAATTCCTGGAGCCCTCCACTACGGCGTCTCATAATCATATGGTGGTTTTGGGACCTTAAACCCCACATATCAAATCAATCGTGCGAGACAATTTAGATTGGGCATACTGGTCGGTTCCTGAACACCAGGCGCCCCGCCGCGGTGGTCTAGTGGCTAAGGTACTCGGCTGCTGACCCGCAGGTCGCGGGTTCGATTCCCGGCTGCGGCGGCTGCATTTCCGATGGAGGCGGAAATGTTGTAGGCCCGTGTGCTCAGATTTGGGTGCACGTTAAAGAACCCCAGGTGGTCAAAATTTCCGGAGCCCTCCACTACGGCGTCTCTCATAATCAAATGGTGGTTTTGGGACGTTAAACCCCACAAATCAATCATCTGAACACCAGGCTGTCATAAGATAAAAGATCTTTAGCAAAAAATAAATATTCCCACCTGAAGCAACACTGTTTTCAGTATGGCTGCGTGCGAATATTTGGTGACACCACAGAGGTTTTTCGTCATGGAGAGCAACTTACCAATGATCAGTTTCATTGAGTCGTCAGTAAACCACCTTCTTAGAAATGATTTAATTAAAAGTACGTACAATTACGTTCAAAATACGCAGGGATACATTTGTAACACTGTTTCCTGTTGCCGACTTCTGTGTTCAGCACGTGATAGTTGTACTTGAATGCCTTGCACCTTACTCTCAATCGTTTTTTTTATTTTTTTATGTTTTTACTTCTTTAAAGCGTATGGAACACATGCTTCGTTTTATCGCTTGAGTTTGCGCATACTGTGTTTCTAGGGTAAAAACGTATGCGTAGTTAAAGGGCCACTCGCCACCCCGCGTTTGAAGACGAGGGGGTGATTTTCTCCTCTCCTTCATACACACGCTGCATCCTCCACGCCTCTTGGTTCATGAATGCCCGTGAAAGATGTCAGCACTAAGCACTAGAGCCATTTCACGCTTATCAACTGCACGCCGTTGTCGCCACTTGCGCAGTTGTAAACACAAAAAATGGTTTTTGATCGGATGTTTGTGCACAATATTCATGCGAGACAAAGAAGAACGGATGGGCGGCTGCGTGGAAAAGCAGTGCAGGAGACAAAGAACATGTGATATTTTGCGTATATCGACGAATCGAGAGCCCAGTACACGTGACGGGAACTACTCTCTACGTTACAGTAGTGCGCCAAGAAGGACGAGAAATATAAGCAAAAAATATTGCACTCTTTTTTGTATTTTCGGAGCCTGGTGAGTGGCCCTTTAAGTGTATTTTTACATGTGCCACGATTATTCATTTGTTGAGAGCTCAAAATGTAATATAGCATACGTTTTCAGTGCCTGTTATTTTTCTTCTGTGTCGCTGGGCGTCAGCGTGGGCCCGAATACAGGGTGTCCCACGTAACTTTAGACTAAGTTTGCAAATATGCCGGAACACGTAATCTCGACGCGACCAAATGCATGTTTCTCACCGTGGCCATGAGTTAGTCGGACTGCTTTTTGTGTTCTCAAATATCGTTCAATTAGATAAGTTTAATAGCTAACTTTTCAAGAAACTGAAGATGGATAAAAAATTTTAATGAGAAGGATGTATATCGCTTTTGCGAAACGTCCGATTAGACAGTTTTGAACTTTATGTTTGTCAGGTATTAGTTTTTTCCGGTAATTACAAATGTCCGTGAAATGCAAGATATACCACGTGACAAACCCGCCTGTGCGGCAGTGTGCGCAATAATTATAGAGCTCCCTACCATTCCGCGTACGAATGACCATAGCATTTGCCCCATTGTGCTGTCTCAGCAGGGACCGCAATGATGGTGGTGGCTTTACGATGAACATGTTTTGCTATCGGCCACAAAAACGATAACCGCTGTGAATGCTTATCGCTGTCATGAACCGTTGCGAGGTAAGCTTGTCGTTCGTGCGCGGAACGTTAGGGAGCACTAGAATCATCGTGTGCACCAACGCGCGAGCGGGTTTGTCACGTGGTACTTTATTTGTATTTCGTGGGCATATGCAATTGGCAGAAAAACGCTAATACCTAACAAATATAAAGTTCACTACTGTCTAATCGGACGTTTTGCAAATAAATCTAGAACTACTTCATCGAAATTCTTTATTTATCTTCGTTTGTTGAAAAGTTAGTTAGTTAAAATTATCCAATAAAACAATACTTTCGAAGACAAAAAATAGTTGGACTAACTCCAGGAAACGGTGAGCAACATGCATTTAGTCGCGCGTACTTACGTGTTCCGGCATGTTTTGAAACTCTGGATAAATTTACGTGAGACAACCTGTATATAAAGCTTTTTTCTGAAATAAACTTAGTTGCGAGTGTAACGAGTGTGGTGTTCTTCTTATCCTTCTTGTCCATATTTAAAACTGCGCTACTTAACCTAACGGTAAAAAGATCAACTACCATATAGCCCAGTTATACACCTTATTGGAGGTATTCCCCTGACTCTGCGGCTGGCCCGATGCACAAGTGTGTTGACTGGCAGAGGGCTTTGAGGGCGACTTCTTGGAAGAGTGTGCAGCATCCGTGAGGGCTACCCAGCACCTCCGCCAATCGTCACGTCCCTTTAGAAGTCCAGGTGAGATTTATTTGACAGTAGGGGTAAAGCAGCAGGACTCTTGCCAGATGCGTCGCTTGGCCGTGCACTCGAGAGACGGATAGCACATGTATTTCTTTTGTGTCCTATGCCTCTGGATGAGCATATCACCCACTATGTTCTACGGCTGGCATTACCAATACAGTACATATATAAAGTTTATAAAATTAGATGGGCAGCACTGTAATCACAATGAACTTGTCGCAACATTACGCTTGCACTGGTTCATTTTCCAAAGTACTTCCGAGAACTAGCGTGGCTCTGTGCTATGATTACTTGATTGTCATGCAGAATGCTTGGGTTCGACTCCTGCTAGAACAATATTAAATACATCCGTAGTATTTGTCGGCTCAACGCTGCTGATATCGAGTTTTCTTAACGCCGTTGCATTTAAATTACCAATTTCTACTCGAGCCGCTCCTCGTTATAGATTTAAACTGCGAAACACCTGCGGCGCATACCGCAGTCAGCAGTATACGCGTACGTGCCATACGTGTCGGGAGGAAAATGTTTGACATCGTACGAGACGTGCTTTCGCACCACTTATGTCATGACTAGACAGTCATAATCGTCAAACATCCTCATCTACCACACTAAATTTGGGTCGACCCCAAGTAACGGAGCTGATTTCTCGATGAGAGCTCGCAGACGTAGGCGGCTAGATAGATAGATATGTAAATAGAGATGCTGAAATTGTCTGCAGTGTGCGAAAAATTATTCGAATTTAAGCAGTGTGATTAGTATTTATCATCTGTCAATAGGCTGCGCAATGCTATTTTTCCAAAGCCTATGAAAACTTCCTAAATTCCACAAAAGGACGTCATCACCATGAAAGAGGAAGAAAATACCTAAATTCAGGAATAAATCCTAGGGTTGGTATCTAATTGTTTACTCTACGTTTCGGCCGTGCCACGGCCGAAACGTAGAGTAATTGTTTTATAAGCAAAAATCAATTCGGGACCAATTACAAAGGTAGTAAAAAGAAGTGTGTGAATAAATATATGAAGCTATATAACTATGGGCACTCCATCGTACCCACGACGTGGCGTAGAGGCTACAGGTCTATAGGGTGTCAAACAGGCGACTCGCAGATGACTGTGCTCATGCCACATTTTTTTCTCACTCTTGCCCCCCCCCCCAAAAAAAACGAGGTGAAAATTGTTCTGGATACAATAACCTGTTACTATCTATCTATCTGAGTGATAGATACGAGTGAGTCGTCCAATGCTCCAACCCATAATAAAAGATTGTTCTTGATCATTTATCAACTGTCACGCATACCCACTTGAGGCATAAATCCTTATCATCGTCAGCCACTGCATGAAAACTTTCACAAAATTCCTTGCAGGTGTCTATCGGATGCCACGCTTCTAAAAATAACAAAGGATAACATAGCGACTACCAGCCAACTACCCAGAAATTATTATTATGATGCCATAGTGGGTACGCAGCCAGTTTATTTGCAGCAGTTACCTACGGAGCGTTTAGAAAACGCTCTAAAAGGCTGCTCTTCTAGCTTTCCCTGTGACTGTGTAGTGCATTCCGCTAGGCCAGGCGTTTTTTTCAAATGGTGCCATTCGCTGACAATTTCAGCAGATATTTCCGCTCCTCTTCGCCGTTTCCACCTCCTTCCTCGTCGCGGCGCTTGCGGGACTAAATGTTGCCAGCGCGGCCCGCTGGCGTAGGTGAGAGACCCCGGCTATCACCGTATCAGTCGCAACGTGGCAGCGGCCTGGTACTACAGCTAGTTCACGCCATGATGAACATGAATAAAGTTTTTTCTACATTGCATTTTACCAATAATTCATAACACCACAGTCAATATTATCGATGAGATACCAACATTTTTTTAGAAAGTGTGTTTTTTTACCTTGTTGCTGCAAAGCGATACACAACTGCGCGATTCAAAACTTCATCAACTACTGACTGGAATAACTCTATTGTGTATTGGGCCCACCCCACTACGTGTCATCAAAAAAAATAGAAGAAAGGGAAAAAAACTGGCTAACACATACACAGCAAAAATTGAGCGCATAAAGTTATAAGAAGATATAACTGAGCGAATGAAGGAAATAATTTAATAATAAAATAAACTGTCTCTTAAATATATGGACACAGAAAATAAGTCAAGGCGGCCGATTTGCGACGGATATAACGCAAATCTAGGAGCAGCAAACGAACATCATCTATATTGTCACAATGCCGGAACAGCAGCAGTTGAATACAGGAAACTCACTTTAATTGTACCAGAACACTGGCAAACTGATCGAAAGAGAACCTCGTCTTTTTTCTCTCTCTGCGCGTGTTCTTCGTTGTTCTCTTGGTGCTGCATATTCAATGTGGCATTTGCCGCCCTCCAGAGAGCAGCGATCCGATGCTCTTCTACAAAAGACGGTGTAGAAGATGTATGGTGAAAATCAGTCCGAAAAATAGGGCTTCATCCGCACAACGTGCACAATTTCTGGTTTTTGCTGGCGAGTTGTCGAGGGGCTGTCAGGAACGACCATGTAATTAACGTCGCTCAGGCGTTGTAAAACTGTGTAGGGCCAAAATACCTCTTCAGCAATTTTTCAGACAGTCCCCGGCGGCGCATAGGACTTCATACCCAGACTTTGTCGCCGGGCCGATAGACGACATGTCGGTGTTGCAGATTATAAAGTTGGGCGTCGTAATTTTGCTGCTGGGTGATTCGGACGCGTGCAAGCTGCCTCGCTTCTTCTGCTCGTTGCGTAAAAGATGCAGCGTCCCAATCGATGTCATTGCAGTCGTCGTGCAGTAACATGGCGTCGACCATCGTCGTCACTTCACGGCCATGAAGGAGACTGAAAGGCGTTCTTCGGGTAGTTTCTTGCTCCGCTGTATTATAGTCGAACGTGATGTACGGCAGAATGTCGTCCAAGTTCTTGTGATCCACGTCAACGTAAATACTCAACATGTCGACAATAGTCTTGTTGAAGCGTTCTGTTAAGCCGTTGGTTTGTGGATGATAGGAAGTGGTTTTCCGATGGGCTGTTCCACTGAGCTCAAGCACTGTCTTCAGGAGCGCGGCCGTGAAAGCGGCACCTCGATCTGTTATTATAATTGTCGGAGCACCGTGCCTCAAGACGATATTTTTTACGAAGATTCGTGCGGTTTCAATGGCGGTGCCACTTGAAAAAGCCTTTGTTTCCGTGTAGCGCGAACATAATCAATGGCGACTATTACCCACTTCTTGCCAGCATGAGAAGTCGGATACGGTCCGAAGAGATCCACTCCAATTTGGGCGAAAGGTACCGGGGGCACTTGAATTGGTTGTAATAGCCCAGCTCGTTTTAACGATGGCGCTTTTCGTCGTTGGCAATCGAGGCACGTGCACACGTCATGCTTCACAATAGCTGGAAGTCTTGGCCAGTAGTATTTCTGTTGGATTCTAGTCAATGAGCGTGTGTATCCGAGATGACCAGACGTTGGCTCATCGTGGCAAGCACAAAGTATCTCCTCGCGGATTGACGTCGGAACGACAAGTAGGTGGGTGCTTCCTCTAGGAGAAAAGTTCTTATAGAGAACACCACTACGTAAGCAGAATGACGGCAGGCTCCTTGCAAATCTTCTAGGGATGGTTGTTGTCCGTCCATGAAAAAATGCAATATGGGGAAGCAACTTGCTGTCTACTTTCTGCTTGCACGAAATCGTAGTGGCGTCGAGGACTCCTACAAACGCCATGATGTTATCTTCTGTGCCATTGTCACGCTTTATCGGTGACTGACTTATCGCTTTATCGGCGTTTGACTGACCCTCGAGGTCGATGAAAAACAGTCTTTGAACTGATGAAGAAGATCTACTAGACGCTGTCTCGGCGCTGGTGACAAATCCGTGCTTACGTCAATAGGTGGTGGGGTAAGGTGGCTTGCGGCTCGTCCTGTTGTACTATGCAGCACTCGCGGATTTCGGTGATCTCGTCGAAGTAGGCAACTGTAGTGCCTTGTGTAATGTGTCGTTGCTCGTTGGTAAAATTCGTCAACAAAACCTCCGTTCCACCGCACACAACACTGACGATACTTCTGGCAATTGCAACACCGCGAGAGAGTAGTAGCGTCAATACTTGTTCAGCGATTCCTTCTCCAGTATTCTGCTCGCTTCGCATGACTGAAACAAGGCGGCACGATAACGGAGGCACGGTTACATCGTCGATGACTCGCAGGGATTTTCTTTGTAGCCCTGCGCTTTGATCCGCTGAAAAGGTGAGTACACCGTCCGGTATATTGATGATGACACCATATTCACGCAAGAAATCCATCCCCAAGATTGTCTGTTTGCAACACAGAAAGAATAACGAAAGTTGCGACAAAGAATGCATCCCCTATCTTCATTCTTGCGGTGCACTTTCCGGTAGGTGTAAGTAGGTGCCCTCGAGCTCCTCTAATCTGCGTTCCTGTCCATTCCATTCTAACCTTCCTGAGCGTGTCTGCCAGGCTCTCACTCATTATTGAAAAGTCCACGCCAGTGTCGAAAAATGCCAGGACGTCATGTCCGTCAATCGTAATTGCAACTTTGGCAGCAACAACCCCCTCTTTCGTCGATTCGTTGAAATGTGTCTCTCTTCGCTAGGCATGCATTATTGGGGGATTTTCAGCACTTCGACGATTCGCACCCTTCCCCCGTGAAATCGCTGCTTTTAGTTTTCCCGGCGTGGACTAGGAGATCTCCCTCTTGGCATGTCAGTGGTGCTCCTTCTAGAGGATGGAGAATAATGCCCAGGAGAGGGTGAGCGCAACCGAAACCCAAGAGGAACATCCCGCGGGGTCATGACGCTCGTGTCGACGTCAGGTGTTTCGTTGAAATGGCGCCAAGGAATAGTGGAAGGAAACCCTTGGTACCCGTGCGACGCGATACGGGCAATACCGAACGATGCGGCCTGCTTCCCCACAATGAAAGCACAGGAGCCTATGGTCAGGGGTATGCCAGATGTCAGTCTTGCAAAGGGGTGGCCGCCTCGGCATCGAAGTTTCTCTGTGTTACCAAGGCGCTGTCGGCGGATGTTGCTGGTGGTACTGATGTGGTGTCGGCACGTTCGCTGGCTGTCGGCGGACTATGTCTGCATAGCTTGCCCTGGGAGTGCTCGTGTTCGGCTCAGGAAGCGAGAGCACTTGCCTGATCTCCTGGCGTACGACTTCGCTTACTGAGGCGATCGCGCAGTCATTCGGTTTGGTGACGAGCTTCTTGACCTCTTCATGTACGATTTCTTGTATTAGTAGGCGCAAAGAACCTTCGTCGGGTGTTGTTGCTGTGATTGTAGCTGCCACGCTGATCGGTGCACTGTGGTTTGGCGGTCATACTGGCGATAACGTAGATGCAGTGCGCGTTCGATAGATGTTGCCTCCTTGGAGAACTCATCAACAATTGTAGGCGGGTTTTGTACGAGACCAGCGAAGAGCTGCTCCTTAACACCCCGCATGAGGTGGCGAACCTTTTTGGCTTCGCGCATATTAGAATCTGCTCGACAAAATAGCCGTGCCATGTCCTCAACAAGCATCGTAATGGATTCATTTGGTTTCTGAATCCGTGACTCGAGGAGACGCTGTGCGATTTCTCGTCTTTCAGTGCACGCGAACGTGTCGAGGAACTTCTACCGAAACTCGTCCCAAGACGACCACACGCGATTCGTGAACCATGTTCGGGCTCCGTCTTGAAGCGGGAAATAAACGTAGCCCAATTTCTGTGTGGTGTTCTACCCGTTAACATTCGCTGTGTGTTCGAATTCCTCGAGCCAGTTATGTGCGTCCTCATATGCGTTTCCGTGGAAGTCAACCGGAAGTCTAGGGTTCAAAACAGTTACCTGTGTCGTGCTCGGGCTAGACATGTTGGGGCCAGTGCTTCCAGGCGCCGTCATGCTTTCCGGCACGATCACGCTTTCCGGCAATGGACCGAACTCCTGGCGGAGGCCTAACAGGCAGTGGCTGCTGCGGTGAACGGGGGTGTCGATGAGCGGAAGTCTTTCTGGACTAGATGCGGGGCTGTTGTCAGGCGTCTCAAACATGTACCCAGCGCCTCCACCAGTGTCACAATGCAGAAACAGCAGCAGTTGAATAGAGGAAAGTCACTTTGATTGTACCAGAACACTGGCAAACTGATCAGAAGCGAAACAAGTCTTTTTTCTCTCTTTGCATGTGTTCTTTGTTGTTCTCTTGGTGCTGCATATTCAATGTGGCAATATGTCCCCCATGTGTTGCGCTTGTCTTGAAGCAAGGGAGGCCCTGGGCACGTCACCCAGAGTTTCGTAAGGTGGGCAGCTTCCCATTGAACTTTCCAGAAAGAAAGCCTCGTAGTCTGCTTGCTCTGAACGAGGAACGTCTTGCGTGGCCGCAGCAACGCCTCTGTGGGGATGTTCTGTCCCGCGGGGATCTATAGGGCGGCGAGAGGAACCCATGGAGTCGCTTCTCCTCTTTGGCTTTGGCCATGCTTTAGTGTCTGGAGCCGAAGTATCTTTGCCCTTTGTTCAGTCGTATCTAGAAGCGAGATCTTCCGGGCGTCATGTTTTCTGGGTAATTGGACTTGAACTTTGCCTCTTTTTTTTCAGCTCTACTTTCCGCGGTGAAAGCTGCGCTGCAAGTTGGACGTGAGAAAAACTGCCATCACATGCAGACGCACCAGGGCAATATTCTTCAAAGAGACTAGCCGTAAGAAGCTCCAAAGTGATTTTTGACAGGAACCTGTGCCGCATGGAAAGATACACGAGGAGGAAGCAGATGTTGACCACTCTCTCCGTTCCCGAGATGTCATGGTTCACTTGGTCTTAGTTGAGGATGGACTGATGGTACTGTAACGTCAAACGGAGCTGGTTGACTGACAGGCACTGGCTGGGATAGTTCCCAACGAGGTAAGCCGTATACTCCAGCAGGCGGTGACTCCACAATCAAACATCTGACACGTTGTCGAAACGTCGCTCGTGCCTTTTTGCGATAATGAGTATTGTCAATGGAATATTTTGTCCACGTCCAGGATAGCCGAAATGATATTTTGTATCTGTAGAATACGATCGGGTCAGACACTGCATCAAGCGTAGTTCGGGTTACGCCAGCGTCCCGGGTGTCCGTGCTTCGGAAATCTGATAAAATAGTGGACTCTGAATTGGGAGTCAGGCGCCTGACGAGGCTGAAACTGTGCGTTCTTGCTTGCGCTACAAGGCCCATGCAGAGCGCTTCCTCATGCACAGCGCCTATCTTCTAATTCATCTACAAACGCCACTTTCGATTTGTGAATTGTTGTGTGAAAAGACTGGTCACCACTGCGCATAGGGCCAGAAACAGGTCCTTTATGAAGAAGACGCCAACACCACAGCTTGCGCATTTAAATAGCGCTCATTCAAATATTTTATATTTCGCCGAAAATATTCCTATAGAAAGTATTCATTTTTAAATTTAGTTTGTTAAAGTTTTACTATTGCTCCCAACGAAAGTGATTAAACGAAAAAGTACAAAACTACAAAACAATCTTTTTTGTACAAAACGAGAAATTATTCTCTCTTCTAGGATTTATATAAATGAAAATTAGGCTATATTGACACACGAGGCAGAACGCTACCTTTTAAATTGGCTGACTTCTGTAGCTAATACAAAATGTACTTTTTCTTCTTTTCTATAATTCAGTGATAGCTGCAGGTGGTTGTCTACCTTTTTATGTGTAAAACTTCATTATTGCTCACAGCGTTCTCGTGGAAAAATTTCTCGGCTGGTGTCGGCGTCAAAAGCTGGTGTCGGTGACCCATAAAAAATGGGCGAAATTTTCCTCGGACAAATTTTTGTATCTGTGCATGAAGCTGCTCCGATGCCAGCACAACGACTTAAGGATTTCTTTTCTTACCTTATACGACTAGTAAAATAAAACCAAAAGCTTGGCTCATTTGGTTTCTGGTGTAAACGCGGAATTGTTTTTGAATTCTGCCATGTGGCAGGGGCAAAACGATGCCAAAACGCATCGAAATGCCTTAGAGAGTGTTTATTATTCATCACATCTCAGATTTCTCTCGTGAAATGTGAGAATTTATTTATTGGAAAGTAAATCGTGAGCCTTTTACGGCGTCGTTCATCAATCTGACCAGCACAAAGCTCAACACGTAAGGCTCCCCGACGTTCAGGGCTTAGAGGCAGCCCTGCAGATACTGTTCCCGTTTTCACATGACCATACAGGGCAGTGGTGAGCTTTGACCTGGACGGAGCGGACATGCTGCCATGTCATTGCAAGCGCCGCAGAATTTAGAAGGAACCCATACCGGTGATTTCAAAGACCAATGTGGCAAAAAGGTCAAGCGATTCGGATTCCACTACAGTTTTATGCCAACTATCTGAATATAGCCGCAATCTCCTTTGTGAGCCAAATCTGCTGCGTGGCAGCCCTTTGAAAAACGCTAGCAGAGTGAAGGGTATAAGGAAAGGGCACTTGAGAAAGCGGCGTCTTCGCGCTACGCTTGTAAACTCTCCTTGCTTCGCACAACTGCGATAGTAGAGTTGTTCACAGTAGCGCTTCCTTTCCACCGTTTGTGTTTTTTCATCAAGCATATGAAGCAGTTCGGGAATCCTTTAGGAAATATAAAAGAAAACACCCTGAAAAGAACAAGAATATTGCCTTTTCGCTTGCGTTTATTTATTGCTGCTTTTTTACCGCTGTATTTTTTTTCTGCACGTTTATGAGGTACTCTGCATTGTCGTGGGGTTAGTCACAGAGAAGATTTTTCGACTACGTATACACTGGTATCGAAAAGCGAACTCGAGATTTC
Source organism: Rhipicephalus annulatus (assembly GCA_013436015.1). Classification (NCBI taxonomy): domain Eukaryota; kingdom Metazoa; phylum Arthropoda; class Arachnida; order Ixodida; family Ixodidae; genus Rhipicephalus; species Rhipicephalus annulatus. The sequence continues at coordinate 203,768 of WOVY01011548.1, read as the reverse complement.
TGCTTTTTTGTGTGTGTTCAAATGAAAGCCCGTATCTCTCTGAGAGGTATAATATTTACTCAGTCGTAGAGCTCAACCAAAGCCGCGAATAAAATGGAAAGGACACGTGCCAAACGGCAAATAAAAAGCTTAAGCGTTATCTCTGCCAGGGCAAGAAGCGGCAAAGTTGGCCAAATCATGCGTAATTACATCCGCTACCAAAAAACATTACTTTGTTTATATGTCTTTTAAGTGTACAATGAAGTTAGGCATCCTACAATAAAGATATGACGATCGAAAATAAAAAAATAGTTATTCGTGATGAAACAGTAATACTCAGCCTTCAACTAATGCCACCCGTGAACCTTTTTTTCTATCACTACAACAGAGAGTGAAGTAAGATTTATGGGGCAGACTGTGCGATAGTAGTCCCTGCAGCTGGGATGAGGGCTCAGTTCTTAGCACACGGTAGTTATATTGTCAATTTGAATTTTAAAGTTGCTTTCTTTTTAAGCAAGCTCTAATAAAACTAATAGTTTAATGATCGGTTTCCTTCATGCTTCCTTCGCCTATTCGTTTACATTGCAAATAGTCGTACAAGGTTCGTTGGGAATCCACGTTAGTGCGTTCGTGCCTTTTTATAATGCGATAATCGTCATTATCAGCCGCGGCACAGCAACAAATTTTTTTAACTCCTTCAGCCTAATTTGATGGTATTGCATATGAAAACTCTATAATTTTGAAATCATTTAAAGAACAAACATTTGTATTTCCTTCATCTAAACTCTAAATTTTTTCATTATATTAACTGCCGGTTCAAATGGGCCTGTAGCGGGTACGAGCCACTTGTAAAAGGTCAAGAAGGCAAACAAGTGACCGTTACCTGTCCCTGGCAGCAGACATGAAACGCTCGCATGCGGCAGAAACTGTCGAGTGGGCCGAAAAGCTTCCCTGTGTGCTGAGCAAGCGCAGGATCCCCGTCTTCATCTTCGCCTTCATCGGAGTCCTGACTTTAGCCAGCGCTTGCTTGGCTGCCGTCACGGCCGTCGTCCTTTACAGGTCAGCCAACGCACACCCAAGTCGTATTGCTCGAAATCCGCGGTTGCGTATAATAAACTGCACGGACAGCAGGACTAAGCCGTAGAACAAACATCGCGCACCTTCCAAGTTAGGAAAATTTCCGGATCTCCTGCTTACCGACCTCATTTTGAAAAAGACGTGGGTTGAAGCTCTTTTTCTCCTTTTGGTATTCGTTTTTACCTTTGTTCTCGAAATACACAAGCGACCTCAGTTCAACTTTTACACCCCTAAAGTGTCTGCACACATATTGGGCTGCCCCTCTTAATAAACTGTGTCAGGTCTTCTAAATTTCAATCTTCGCCACGATGGTATCACCGACAAGCGCTATATATTTTCGGGAGAAGTGCTGAGCCAGATGCTGCGTTGGACTTAGCAGGACTTACGCCCCTGCGACGTGTCTGTTTCTATCGCCGAGGTACCTTGTTTCTGGCTAAGCAAGGACATCGTCCACTTCCGGGCACACCATTTGTTGTTGTTGAAATCGATACACCATTTTCTTTCTTTTTCTTCAGTTTTGGTCAACCGCGTCGAAATCTGTATTTAAGGGGTTTCCACAAAAAAAACAAGGCAAAAACTGCACAAAACCTACGTAAACTAGTACTAAACTGACAAATTGGAGGCCCTTTCTTGTAGGGCAACATGGCGGTCTCTTAGTCAATGTCTCCATTTAGAAACTATAGCGCATTGTCCAAGCTTCTTGTTGAGTTAGCGTGCCAGAGATGTTTATATGATTGCACCTGGCGAAGAACTTTTTGTGGCAGCACAGCCAAAGCCAAGTTGGCGGAGCATCCGTTAGTATGCTACCTACTACAAGTAGCCACAATGTTTTCGCTGGCAATTCTAATTTTACAAGTGTCCTCAGCACTTCAGCACTCGAGCAGTCCTTTGTTAATTGCTAAAGTGCGTATTACACCACACCACTTCACACCGATTTTCACATGAGGTTACTCAGTTTGGCGATGATATTCGAATTATCGCCAATGGAAATATGTACAATGGAAAGCATTTATTAAAAGTTGCGCGTAACTTTTGATGCAATTTACGAGTGGCCCGCTTAATCAAGTACAAATTTAGTTTTCAGTTGACATTTTATACCAAACACATAACTTAAATGTTCCGATTACTGTCTTGGCCGTGCGCCGTTCAAGTAAAAAGTACAATAGACGGCAGTAGCCTTCCACGGCAAGCGATACAGTATTGTGTATTGTGGTGAAGCTCGAGCGAAATTTTTATTTAAAAAATAAGTATAATAACAATTAGAAGGAGTGTCCAAGTGTCGCCGTTTCGTTTGGCTGGCCGCATACAGTGCTCCGCTTTCACGTGTTCTTGGCCCATTACCGGGCCCCGCCCATGTCTGGACAAGCTCACTATTCCTTCTAGAAGACTTCCGGGACACGCCGACACCATCCGCGCCCCGGTCCGACCCCAGGCTGGCCCTCCAGGCCCCTTCAAAAGTACGAAGCGGCGCGGCGCCGCGCTTACCCTAACGCGCTGCGCCTGCTCCTCCACAATGCAGCGTCCCGCCCAGCACTCCACACCAACGACAACTGTCGCCCTGTCGGTAAGCCCAGCCTCCTCCGGTCGTACCACTGATAAGACCGTGCCTCCGCTGTCAACATCTGGCAATGTCACCAGCCCCACGCCGACAACAATACAGCAACAGGCAGCGTTTCTCAACAGCGCGCACGGTCCAGCAACGTGCAACGCTGGTGGGGTCTCTGCTACTCTCAGCTTGATAGCCACGCAAACGCCGGAGCCCGAGAGCCGTAATGCAGCGTTGGCGTTGCAATCAACCACGCCTGCTGCTCTCCCCACCTTATCTTCGTCTGGCCTACCCATTGGAAATTCCGAGTCTGTCGACAAGCGCGTTTCGACGAGGGTCGTTCCTTCCATAGCTGAAGTTTTGCCTTCTATCACTTCAACTGACGACTTATCGACGGAAATGGACTTCACGGCATCGCAGGTCAACGAAGACAATACGCCATCCCCTGAAGGCAGCTGGAACACCGTTAGTGCCAATCGAAAACCTGCCTCGACCACCCGCCCACACTCCGAGCTCATCACTGTCGGAATCCAGCTTCCACCTGGAACACTCAAGCCGAAACTGCCTGTCTATGACCTGCTTTCTACCATCATAGCCGCCGCAAATCTTTCTCCCGAGACCAGTGCGGAGGTCACCCTTCAAGCCAAACCTGCTCAGAGCCTCGTGTTTCTGAAAACGCACTCACCTCTCACTGCCCACCTCCTACTCTCCCTCACAAGTCTGGAACTTAATGGTAAGCCGATCACCATTAAGACCTATGCCCCCCAGTCCTCCAATACCATGTCTTGGCGTCATACACAACGTCGGTGGTCACTTCACAACATCTCAGCTCTTGCATGACCTCGAATCCTTTACGTCAGATATCCTCGCTGCCAGTATGATGGGCTCCACTGAATCCGTCCTCATAACATTTGCTGGAACGATCATCCCTCACTTTGTGTACTTCAACCGCGTCTCTTTCTGATGCCGTCCACATAAACCTAAGCCCCCTACTTGCACTCGGTGCCTTGCTATAGGGCACCGTGCTCATCAATGCCCCCAACACAGCGTTCCGGCCAAGTGCCACCGCTGTGCGTCTCCTCTACCAGCAGGTCCCAATGCTCACGTTTGCGCCTAACCCTGGTGCATACACTGCCAAGTCAACACCCACTCATCTCTCGATTCCACCTGCCCATACCTTCTAGCTAAGCAACGCGACTGCGCCAAAGCAGCTTTTCTCCGTCGCACAGCCATGCGCCGAGCCACTCAGCCTTCGTCGCCCTCCTCTTCAGCGCATGAGTTCCTATCACCTCCCGCAACATCCCCCCCCCCCGGGCTCATACGCCGCTAAGGTTAAGGGAACACCTCCCATGTGCACTCCTTCATCAAACACACCTTCACCATCTTTAAGTAACGAGAGCCGCTCCTTCGATCTGCGACTGACTATGTTGGAGCGCAACCAGCGCGAGCAACAACGCGTCTCAGATGAGCTACAACAGAAAATACTCGCACTGACGCAGACACTCGCAACTACCACATCCTCTCTTACCTCTCAACTCACGGAGCTAAATAAGCAACTCACCACACTCACCGCCCCGACTTCCAGCTCCCATGTAACCAAATTAGCCGACATGGTCGAAACCCCTACCACTGCGCATCACACTCGTTTGGTCCAGCTGGAAAATTCAATTGTCCGGATTCCTATGACCCTTGAAACCCAATCTAAGCAACTGAAATCTTTCACCTATATGCTTAACTCCCTGCAAGAGTCGCTTCCCCCCGGCAAAAACGAAGGAACGCGCACGCGTATAGGCACTTCCTCTACTTCAAAGACCTAGATGGCGCGTGAAAAGGACCTCGATATTTTGCAGTGGAACTGCCGCAACTTTTGTCATAATAGGACCCCTCTCCACCAATATCTTCTCACCCGCCAAACATTACCCTATCTTCTCCTTATACAGGAGACTCGGGCGGCCCTTGCCGTCCCAGGCTACCGTGCATATCACGCTACGACGGGAAAACCACTTGTGTCTATTTATGTACGAAATGACGTTCTCGTTGAACCACTAAACGTACCCTCCCCCCTCCTGAAACATTTAGTTGGTGTGGTCTATTACCAACCGTCTACCCGTATTTCTCTCGCTCTGATGTCCTTTTACAAACCCCTGTCACGTCCACTTTGTTTAGTGCTCTTGGCAAATTCCTGCACTCCCTTCCATAGACCACGCATATCCTCCTTGGAGGTGACTTTCATGCTCCTCATAGGTTCTGGGGTTACCCCCAAACACTCAAACTAGGTCGCCTTCTACACTGCCTCGCCCAGGAACGCCATCTCACCCTTCTTAATTCTCCTGACACTCCTACTCGAGCGGGCAATGTTTCACAGCGTTCCAGTACACCCAATCTCACGTTCTCTCGGAGTTCCCTTCCTTTTCACAGGGAGGTGTCCGCTGAAGATCTTTTTCAGTGATCACTTTCTCATACACATCACCACCCCTCTTTCCCACAATAGGCGGAAACAAAGAGTCGCTCAAACTGACTGGGAAGCATTTCGTAATAATCTTTTGTCTGACTCATTTAAAACTTACGACGACTGGACGTCGCGGATCTCCGCAGCAATAACATCCTGTAGTCGCCGCGCTCGTTTTCAACTCCCCATTCCTGACCCTGATCCTCACTTTCTCCGTTTATGGCGACGTCATCGACGTTTGAAACGCGCTCTCCGCTCCCAGCCACACAACGTCCAACTTTCCTTCCGAATTGATGCTCGGCGGGCTGAAATTATCGCTTACGGCACTTCTGTCGAGCACTCTCGTTGGAACACGCTCTGTGACGGCCTTGACTCCGCACTGCACTCGCGCTTTATATGGTCTCTGTTTAGGTCTCTCTTAGGTGCCAAGCCTGCCGTTGCTCCCACCCTAGCTAAAGCTCTCGCTCAAGGGACTCCATCGGATGTGTTTGAAAATTTAAAATCTCTGTATCTCCCACCCTCTCTCACACCTTTCTACCCAGATTACTGTGGTGAAGCTAACCCAGACCTGGGCCACCCATTCACGCTCAGAGAGCTGGAAGCTTCCTTAGCCACTCAATCTACCAGCTCGGCACCCGGTGAGGATGAGATAACACATACTACATTATGTAATCTCCCCGACAACACGAATGGATTTCTCTTACACACAATCAACGAAGCATGGAACAGCGGCTGTCTTCCAAGCTCTTGGACATCATCTCTAATTTGCATGATTCCGAAGCCGGGCAAACCTCCAGCTCTCTCTAACCTTCGCCTTATCTCTTTGACGTCATGCGCTGGCAGGACTCTTGAGCGAATGGCCTTGACTCGACTGTTTGGTTTTATGGAGGCGAAAGAGCTGTTCCCTCCTTCTCTGATTGGCTTCCGACGCCACATTTGTGCGCAGGACATGTTCCTTGTTCTTCAGCATACTTTTCTTTCACCTTCTCGTAGTCAGATCCATACGCTTGTAACCGATGATGTACGGAAGGCATTCGATGGCGTGAGTCATGACCACATACTCGCTCAGCTTTCCTCCCTGTGGCTCCCGCATGTATTCTTACATCTGATCATTTCTTACCAATCGAGTTGCTCGATTTAGAGTCAATACTCATTTGTCTAACCCACACTTCCTCACCCGTGGCACTCCTCAAGGTGCCGTACTAACTCCTACTCTATTTAATATGGCTATGGCCCCCCTTGCCTCCCAACTGTCCCAAATACCTGACCTCCATCTTATTTTTTATTCAGATGACATCACTCTCTGGTGTACGTCTGGATGTCCCGGCCACGTGCAGGATAGTTTGCAACGTGGCCTGGAACTTATCGCTTCCTTTCTCGCTACTGCTGACCTGTCCCCTGCACCGGAAAAATGTGAACTACTTTTGCTAAACCGGTCTGCATACCAGCGCTCCCACAATACCCTCATCTCCCTACATCTTTCTAGCTCTCAAATCTTCACTGTTCAGCAATTCAAAGTTCTTGACTTCTCTTTGCACGCGACAAAGAACGCCCAGGCCCTACATTACACTGTGAGGACTTGCCACTCGATGACCCACCTCCTGCGACTGCGTTGTCACTCGGCAGTCGGGGCTCCACGAGGCTCATGCGTGCCGGGTTGCACATGCGCTTGCCCTTAACAAGTTCTTGTACTTTGTACCATATGTTCATTTCACCCAAACGCAACTCAACACACTTGAAAGAGCTCTATTAGGCCTCTACAAGGCAGCTCTAAACCTCCCTGTCACTACCTCTACCACTAAGCTCTTTGCCACAGGCCTCTTCCATCCATTACGTTCTCTTATTTCTCTGCACCACGACTCTCAGATTGCCCGTCTTTCTCTCACTCGTCAAGGCCAATGGCTATTAGCCCAAGCCGGTATCCCTAACATTCCCATTTCCGTTCCCACCTTGCCTTCTGCCGCTAGCACCGCTGCTTCTAACCTTCGCATCCTTCTCATCCCATCCAATATGTTTCCCGTTCTTCACGCCGGCCGGCGTCATGCGGCAGCACAACATCATTCTCCTCCTCTCTCTACACAGGGAGTTGCCTACCCGGATGCCTCATACATGGCTCCTCGGGGCTCGTGTGGCCACGTCATCTACCATCCACACCTTTCGGCACCTGACACGCACACCAGCGGGCCATACTTACACCCGCCAAATGTACTTTTAATCGAGGTCCTTTCCATGGTCCACGCCATGCAGTCATTTTCCTCCCTCCCTTCTCTCCCAGAGTACACGATATACTCCGACTCGCACGCCGCCATCCGTCACATACAGAACAACACGTTGCCCCCTGCTCTTCAACAGGAGGTCGAGCGAGCGGCCTCTGCTCTTCAACCCTTCACTGTCTTCCTCCGCTTGGTTCCTTGGCATTCGGGTATTCACGGCAATAAGCTAGCTCATCAGCTTGCCCGCGATATATTGCACCGGGCACTGTTCATATCCTGGCTCACAGCCTTCGGAAGACAGTGAGAGCTCCACGAATAACGATGGGCAGATCTCCTTGCGTCACACTATCAAGAAGGTGTATCTCCAGCTCCGCCTCGACAAGCGTCTTTACCCTCCTCCTCATCCATCTCTCACTGTGATCGAGGCTCGAACTCTACTGGCACATCCAAATAAACTGCCTGATAACCCCCTCTCGCCTTTTCCTTTATAAATATAGGTCTAACCCCTGCTGTCCTAATTGTCCCTCCCCCTACGCTGACCTGTCACACTGCCTGTTTTACTGCCCAACTGCTCAGCAATCCAGCTATTTTCCTCCCCCATCTCTTTCCATCACCTCCTGGCTTGATTGGATCGGCGCCGAAGGGGAAGAAGAACAGCGTCGACTGATCGCACAGGCGGTCGAAATGCTCAGGCTGTAAATTTGGCTGAATAAAAGTCTATTACTACTACTACATTTACAAATAACACTTACCACCAGGAGTTTAGTGAACCAAACTTTGGGCGTGAGACAAGTATACGCCATTTAAAAACTTCCCTGGCATACAGGGCAAGTGTTGCACCACGGGCTGTTCAGTTTTGGCGATACACCAACTTCTCGCGTAATGGTGAGGGGACTCATCGACGTCTAAGGCCAGCAGCACTGTTTCCACATACCAAACACGTTGTTCTCGCACCATGGCGGAAACGTAGCGATCGACATTCAACATTGACGTGTCTGGTTCGAAAGCGGGCAAAGTTTTCTAAAATTGCGTTGTGTTCCCAAAGTCAAAAATTATCATTGCGAAGTGCCATGCACGCATTCTGATTGTAGGCGATGACGAATTTAACGGTCAACAGGAAATCTCACCAAAGCGTTCACATTTGCGCCAATGGACAACCAAGGATACCGACACTGTATAGCCCATGAAATGCATGAAATGCGTCATTTTCTTTGCGTATTGTGTGGAATAGTAGCTTAGACAAATTACTGAGTCGCCACAGATGGCCAGGTTGGCGGCTTCGAGGTGGCATTTATTAGAGCCACAAACTGGTGCGCATGAAATCAATATATCCCTACACACAGTTATATCGCTCTATAGCAACAGTATGCAGTCGTCAAAACATCCTAAAACAAGCTGTTGTCTTCTTTGCTTCTTACAGGCTAATTAGGATTATCTGACAAACAGTGGTTTATATTTGCTGAAATGCAGAGATAATACTTTTGCTTGGCAGGGAAACCAAGCACGATAACCAAAAATCTGTCAAACTATCAAAACAAGAAAATATTTTTATATTTTTCAAATTTTTTGTTCATTATGCAAAAAGATATTGTTTACCACAATGCTCAACAAGAAGTGCATGAAAGGTAGAATACGTTTAGTTTCACGCAAGATAGCCTTCATATCTTTACATTCATGGAGTACATGCAGGTATACACAGTGAAAGAATTTGCCTTGGCGGTGGCATAAAAAGAGTCTATTACGTGAACGCCTTGTTGTAAACGTCTTGCATCCAATCACACCCATGGGCGTGGCATCCCTCAAAGTATTGGTATGCATCGTGCGCATTCGTTCTTGGGGACCCCGCAAGATGGCGGAAAGGGTAAGGGAGCGAAATTGACAAATTTGTAGCACGCAGCCGCAAAAAAAACCTACAAATTTTTCAGAAGGAAATCTTCGTGCCCGCTGAGAATAAACGCTGCTTTGCTCGGACATTTCTTCGACGTGCATCAGTTATCCCCCGTTTCCAAGACTTATGCCCGTAAAGACGATCTCTTTCGCTGTTATGTACCCACTGTGGTATGCTCATTCAGGCAAGTCCTGGTACATAGTACGTGTTACAGTCTACGTAGATGATACAGTTTGTGAACAAGGCTTCCGTATGGAAGCCCAAACACCTTTTCTTAAAGAAATAATTTGGTCGGTGTTCGCTTTTATTCGTCCTGTTTCGTCTCAACCTTACGGATTTCTGTGGAACTCTCGATTTCATGTTGCACTCTATCGGCTCCGCATTTTCACCTGCTCTTTCGACCCCCTTCACATTGGTATGGATACCTTAACGATTCATAAGTTGTTTTTTTCGAAGCAGTTGACGACCCGCAAGTATTAAAGACAGGACTTGTTCCTCTCAAAAAGTACTACCTTTTAATACTCATGCACGCGCTGGTACAAAAACGTTGGGTGCACCCTTAGGAAGGCCGAGCGACATGTTACATACATACCCCATTACTGACAAGCGGAATGTCACGTTAACGCATTAACACCCAGGGAACGTGGAACGGTTCGCAAGACACACGTGTGCGTGTACGTATGTAACGTGTTTGTGTGCTTGTGTCCGAATTTAATTCGAAATCCCCCATGAAGGCGTGCCTTAATACCATATCGCAGTCGTCCGCATAAGACATCAGAAATAATACCGACACTCATAATCATACACAGCGCTGTGGATATCTGTCTTTCAAAGCACAGGCTTTCACGGTATTACAATAAAAATCGAATATGCTTCCACAAAGACTTCTTTTTATACACCTTAACTCACGTCACACCTGCTAACCAAAACTTGACTTTTTTCGAATTTCTTTGGGGGGGGGATAAGGGTGTGCTGCAGTGCTGAGTCACTGATTCTTATCCTCTCGAACTCAACACGTGTCACGCGAGCTAGCCTAAATTTCTTAATTGGTCAATATTTTAATGTGAGGAGAGAGGAGCTGCTGCAGCTCTGGGCGACTGATTCTCATTATCTTCGGCGGACGTCCTTTGCAGGACGGCTGTGCACGATCTGACCATGGAGGAGGAGGCAGATGGGCCCATCGCGCTATCGGGCCCGCTGCCCAATGGCTTGCAGTCACGGCTGCGGCCGCTGTCCGATGGGCGCCGTGTCTTCTGCATCTACAACAATCGTGTCTCGGAGCGCCGGCCGTCGATGAACTTCACCATCGAAGACCTGAAAGTGAACTTTTGCGACGACGTCGTCTACGGCTATGTCGGCCTCGACGGCACGTCCACCACCATTCGTAGCAAGCATCCAAAGTACGATTTTCTCGAGGAAGGCTTGAAAAGGTACGCGTCTCATACTCTGAAGCTGCTAAACACAAAATTGAGCATGGTGGATTGACATTACTGTTAAAAAACAATCGACGGTGCCAGAGTGTTGTCAAGGGGTACAAAATCACTCCGAGTTGAACGACGAGAAAGTGGTTTCTGTATCACCTTCACCATTGCTACGTTCGAGATCACCTCTTCACCACTCATTTTTTCATAAAGCACGCGTACAATATCAGCAATACGCACTGAACCTCTCAGAATTTCGAGCTTGTCGGTCAGCCGCTGTTAGCTCCGTTGGAGCGCACAGTCGGAAATGCACAAGAAAAAGTGAAATCAGTTGGTCGCGCGAGGTAGTCCTGCGAGACAAAAAAAAAACGGGTATGCGACTGCATATCAAAGTAGGTTAAAAGACAACTGTAAACTGATATTCATGCAGAAATGGATACTTTGTGCCTTAATCACGTCACGTGAATTACCCTACTGACATCACAGAGTGAAGCCACCGTTGCACTCATATTTTTATTCGCATACACCTCGAATTGTCGCTCACAGCCAACGCTGCTTTTCGCTTCCAACAATAAACGCCAACGCCGCCAGTGACACCGAGAGCATCATTTCGTCGAAACAGTCTCTTTAACGCAATCGCGTTAAAAGGAAGGGTCCTTCATGATCTCGCACTCCCGTTAATTACACCCCCGGAACACGCGCTCTAAAGTCCTTAGACAAAAGGGGACATTATTCATGAAGGAGTCCAGGCGCAGTCACACATAACAAATCAGTAACTCCGGCAAAGGCTCTTTTCGGAGAAGCATATCCCGCATGTAGTTCTCGGCCACTAAGAGATTGCTGTCGCATACAGTGCGCAGAATTGATGATTTGAAGGGAATACCTCGGAACACCATGGGCCGCCCTGTGAGTATTCATTTCTTGAAAATGTTTTCATAGTTAGCAGTAATACATATCCAGCACATGATGAACGACAAATATATACTCTAGCTATACTCTCAAACGCCCGCATCGTGTTGCCAGCGCCGACATGCTGGTGTTGACAGTGGCACGCCACACGGTCGCAAGATATGCCTTGTCGCACACGCACTCTGTGAGTTGTCGCGTGCGTCACACGTTTGTGGGTTGCATGAGTGTCTTTATGATGGGGCCTTCTTTACTAGACTTCCATAGACATCTCGCCTATCGAACACGGCTGCACCTGCGAGTGCGCTACAAGGGATGCTCGCCAGCGTGCCTGCTCTATATACGTGAAGGATGTGTGCTGGGCTCTCTCAGGCCTTCGCTGGGCCTCTTCGCTTTTGTGTGCACTTGTTCGCTATTGTGATGTGAGGGAGTCTCTAAGGCTAGTTATCGGACCAAACCATGTGTTTAATGTTTATAATATAATAATAATAATGAAAATGAGATTAGTGTTTAACGCCCCAAAGCCCCGCAGGGGCATTAAACGTCTGCTTAAGCAGGCGTTTAATGTGTAGCGACACCCTGGACCCGAGCCAACGGGGGAGCGGGGGTTTGACTCCTCCCCCCCCGCACCTAGCAGTGCGTGGCATTGCCGTGTACGGGAAAGAGGGAATCCTGAAAGCCGACGCTTGGTAGTTAAACCTTCAAGCCCCCCCCCCCCCCAGCGGAGGCAACATACCCCTTTGGCCCCGGCTTCACTCAGACGGCACCCCTAGGCTGACCCACTCAGGGAAAACAGGCAGTCACCTTTTCTTATCTCTCTCCCTCTACATCTTCGTCTTTTCTCTTTCCTGCCATCTCCTCACTTCTTTTTGGGAATGTCCCTCCCATATTTAAAAAAAAATTCTGGTGAGTCGCCGTTTGATACTATCTTAATTCGCTTTCACTGCATTTATCTCATTAACGAAAAATCTGAGAGCAACAAGCGTCAAGCCGACGTCATTTCTTGCTTTATCGCCATGGCTCCGCTAATTCACCGCGCAATCACAACTGCGTGATTAACACTATGTATGAATAAAACGCGGCACGCCGGCACTGACACAAACTTCAAAACTAGTGGCAAAAAAACGTACACTTCAAAACACCACTTCTTCAGAGTTGCAAGACCACTTTAAGGTGCTGTTAGTGACGCGTAAACAAAAAAAGAACATATTAATCTACGTTTTATGTTTCGTTCAACATTTAAAATTGTTTGTGTGTTCTGGTATCACGAAGCGTAATCCACGTGCAAAATATCGTTTAGTAGTATTTAGCATGAAAGTGTTTTAAGCAGGGGTCTACCAACTCTTTTGTAACGTGTTTACGTTACAGAAATACGTCACCGAAATCAACTCGATCATATGGCAAAGAAAAAACTTAAAGAAGCATCGTTGACAGGAGTTACATTTACGACCTCTCGGTCCGCAACGATAGCTGACAGACGTTTAACACACAGCGCGATAATTCCAAACGTATAACTGTTGGCGTTTAACGTACCAAAACGGCAACATCATTATAGAATATGCCATAGTAGAGGGCCTTGAAATTTTGACCACCTGGGGCTTTTTGACGTGCTTAAATATAAGCACAGGGGCTTGAAGCATTTGTCGCCTCCCCCGGAAATGTGGCCGCCACGGCTGGGATTCCATACCAGAACCTGCACCTTTATACACAGGCAGGATGCGACACGAACGGGCCTTTTGTCTCTTACGCTTTCCTCTGACAGTTCCCTTGGTTCGCAAGGTTATGTCGTTGTCTGGATGTGGTATAATGCAGTAATGCGTGGCATCCGTGACCAGCTCCGGCAACACACAGTAGCTACTGTCTCATTCAGCGCGTTTCCAATACGATAAGTGCAATTTTTTTCGAACACATTGAGAGCCGACAGATTCAGCCCAAGCCTTGCTCATGACATCCATCCCTGCTAAAAAAAAAGCGCCACGACGCTCGCCTCGCTCTCGCGCGACAATCCCCGCTTGTCCTGTGAGAAATCACGGGCAGGCTAGCGGGCCGATACAACACGCGTCGCGTTTCTGTTCGCGTTTCACGGCGCTTTGAAGGCATGCATATCAAGTACCAGTGCGTATGATGTGTTTGTTTAAGCCACCTTTGCGCGGGATTCAACATATACAGTGCCCAGGTATATGTTAACAACTTCAGCTATCGCAAGGGGTTAAAACTTAAAAATCATGATCATGGGCGCTAGTCGTAGGGACGAAAATGTGCCAATATAGATGTCAAAAAAGGTTCGCCTATATGAAACGGTGCCATATCTGCGTAACACCAATATTTATTGTACAACCTGTCATGTCAAAGATGAACAATCAACTACTTCTGAAAAGACACATTTCAATTTCGTGTTTTAGTGGTGCCTATGACAGAGGAACCAGCCATGCTTGAAATCTTGCTGCTTGCACAGGCAGCAATGGTCTGGTGCCGCGTGTTAATAGCGCACCTTCCCTCTGCATATGGTCCCCTTAAGGCGAAAAGCCCCGCCGCGGTGGTCTAGTGGCTAAGGTACTCTGCTGCTGACCCGCAAGTAGCGGGATCGAATCCCGGCTGCGGCGGCTGCATTTTCGATGGAGGCAGAAATGTTGTAGGTCCATGTGCTGAGATTTGGGCACAGGTTAGAGAACCCAGATGGTCGAAATTTCCGGAGCCTTACGCTACGGTGTCTCTCATAATCATATGGTGGTTTTGGGACGTTAAGCCTCATATATCAATCCATCAATAAACCATTAGGGCAACAAAATGGGTTCAATTGTAATTATTTTACTGTCTCCTGTGTGTAAGGAGATAACACTATCGAAAACTGGTTTTCTGTAAGAGGACCAGAATAAAAAGTTGGAAGATAAGCACGTTCTGCCTATTTTGCTCAAATTTCTTTCATACAGATGAGTATGCCGGTAACTGGCATTAGCCGTATCGCAGAACGCTAATATTCTACGTGCTTTTGGTGTTGCCATAATTTTTTATTAACCACTGCAGTTCACCATCAGCTGTTATGTGCGTCATTGTAAGCAAAGCTGAGTACCAGAATGAGCGTTTAAAATCTTAGCAGAGGGGTGATTACAGGTTGTCAGTTCGATAGCAAATATTCATTTTATGCAATTTCACAGATGACCTTTCCACACAATTGTCACCGGTCTTTTGGCTGAAGAAGGTCTCCACAATCTCCCGTGCGGTCCCGTCTTCTAGCTTCGACAGCGCTTTGGTTTCGTTCAGCAAAACTGGCATTGACAATCTTTACAATGCAGGCAGAGATTAGAAGAAGGTTGCCTTTTCAACCAGATTATGTGATCCATTAGTCTATTATTTAAACAGTGCCCCGTTTGACCGATAAACTTTGAACACATGTAAAATTTCACGAACATGTAACATTTCACTCGTCAGTGTTTCCCTTGTACATCAAAGCTTGTGCTTTTCGCATACCCAGTGTTGTAAACGTTTTATAATCATTTTTAAAAACTTTGTTAGCCGTTTAGCAACGTGTGCATTGTTTCATAATCGGATCGACCGTACGCTGATTCCTTCTTTTATTTGTTGTTTTTCTCTCTTTGTAATTCGCTAACTTTATGTAACCCTGAAACTGATGTAATTTCAATGCCTTTTCTTTTTATTGCCTAATTTCTTGAACTTTGAAAATTGACGTCAAATCGTTTTTCATATTTGTGCTCTGCGGATTTGTAATGCCAAGTGAAAAGAGGAGGAGCCTCGTCAAGCTGCTAACATAGCAGCTTTTTGCTCTTATCCTTGCGTTTTCTTTCCGCAACTCTGTGAAAAAATGCTCAAAAAATTTAAGAACTGAAACTGAACACAATATAGAGGAATACAATACACAATCTCTCTGCACACTCAAGCTATCTGTCCATATGGTTGACATCACGCTCATATTATCGTTTTGTGCCACCCTGAACTTTCTTTTCAACTCCTACGCTGATGCGACGTAACTTAATACTGGCGGAAAACACTACATCAATACCAAAACAATTTCCCATCTTTCTCATGCGATGACGAAAGGCATGAACATACAGAATACTGACGTATATTTAGGTGAAGAATGAGTAGAAAAAAAGACCTTGAGAAAAAAATTTCAAAGATGATTCTGATAACTCGGTCCACTATGCTAGCCGGAGAGAAACATCATCTGACTTGGTACCGAACAACCGTGGTGAGGTAACACAGCAATACGCCATCCCCGAGCGGTGCACTCAGTTTGTTTTCAGTATCTACAGAATGCCAGCAAGTCGCGCACACTGTGTTTCACTATTCGGATGGCTTCGCGTCATTTCGTGGAGCCTGAGTCGTCCCACTTCACTTAAAATGTCATTTTAAGCAGAACTAGGACTGCTTTCTATACACGTCATGAGAGCACCGGTAACACTGTGGTTCAATCTTAACGGTTTACGATAGGATAGTTTTATGCCTTTAGCGATAAGTTTGACAGCCGCTACGGTGATCCAGTAGATATGGTACTGAATATCTAACCTGGAGGTCACGGGATTGAATCCCCGCCACCACAGCCGCATTTTCGAAGCAGGAGAAAATGCTCCATGTCCGTGTACATCGAATACGTGCACGTTAAAGAACCCCAGGTGGTTAAAAGTTCCGGAGCCCTCCACTACGGTGTCTCTCACAAACATATCGTGGTTTAGGGACGTTAAACTCTATCCGTCAATCAGTCATCACTAAATCAAAACGTTGTACGAAACCCAACACGTCCAAGTCTACAATAAATGGCCAAACTACGCAAACAGGTTAAATTGACGCACGTCAGTTGCCGATATCAGCAAACGAGCAATGCGCATGCTGTCACTGAGAGCTTTTAAAGATGCATTTTGATTGAAGTTTGAGGGTTTACAGTACCAAAATATAACGAAGGTCATTTTCACCAGAATACATGAGGGCATAACAACTTGTCAATAATGGTTAATGTATTCTTCAAAGAAATGTCCCCTTCAGTGATGCGTATACCATCTCCTTGCACATCCCATAACAACTTGTCAATAATGGTTAATGTATTCTTCAAAGAAATGTCCCCTTCAGTGATGCGTATACCATCTCCTTGCACATCCCCGTTGGGTACATATTAGAAAAAAAAGCTGCCAAACGTGATTGTGCTATTGTTATATCGCATATTCATCTTCGAGTAAAACAGACAACGGCAAAAGCTTGTGTACAGTCGCGCTAAACATAATTTGCAACACGGGAGCGCGTGGCGTGATCAGTTCAAAGATTGCGCATAGCTTCCACTAGCCCTTATCTCTATTACTAAACACGTGTTTCTCACTTTGATATCATTCCCAATAAAGAAATAATATTTAGTTCTTCAAATAATAACGGTTCAAAGCCATGCACTGCCTTTGAAACCGTGAGGCCACGCGCTTCCGGGTTGCTCGTCAAATTGAGCGTGCCTGTACAACTTCGAAATATTTCTAGCTTTCTCCGCTAGACCACCTTTTCATGATAACTTGCGATCGAAGTTCTGCCATTCGAACTATTTGCAAATAACAGAGCTCGATATCTTCGGATAATTGGTTCATGCTTATAGCGATAACCTTAACCATTACACAATCCAAGTACTCATATTGGTGCGTTTCTCGTGCTCTCCGTGTGAACACAACGGCTAATTTTTAGTACAAAAAGATAGGCGAAAGTCTAGAATGGTTTGATTCAGTGAGTCAGTTACCCGTGTGACGTACAGGTAAGCGAATATGCTTGCAAATGTCGTGTCTTCATTTATAGTTGCGCTTGTTGCCTGATTTGATAGTCGCTCAACATTATAAAATTTTGCCGAAGGACAACTCGTTAAAAGAACTTCTTTAGTACGCTTGACCTTAGCCTTCAAGATTAAAACGCAATAGCATAGTCGGGCCCCGTTCGCCCTGAATTCGCACTTATCAATCGCTAGCCTATAGTTTCGTTTCTTCGTAAACATCTCAACGTCGCCGCAAGCGAAAGTACGTCTGTGTGCGTACAATTGGCCATTATAAGGTATACGAGAATGCCTAATACAAGTAAAGCTGTAAAGTGCCCAATAAGTGAGCGTCATGCTGCACTCTGATGATGCGGCGCTGCTGCTGATAATGATTAATTATGCCTCGACGATTTGTAATGAGTGGACATTTGAACTCCCCACACGTTGCGTAGTTAGCATGTTTTGACTGCTGCCGTGGTTCTACATTTTGGCCACGCAATATGCATTAGAAGAATCGTTGCACTGCATGAAATTTGTATACGTTTTTTTTGAGCCTGTTTCAGCCACCTGTGTCACTGTGGTAAACCTGCATTCCACACAGACGGCTTAGGTTCTATTTCAAGTCATACAAAATATTTTCATTATTTATTTATTTTCATCTTTCAGCATCTTGCTTGAAACCAGCAACGCCGACTGGAATTGCACAATTTCTGCGAAACGAGCTTTTTAATACTATCACGATAAAGATGTTTTGTGCAAAGTGGCAGTGATGGTAACGTTCTTATAATGTTGGCATTTCTCGACCCCAAAGGAGAAGTGACACACAGTACGTCGTTACAAAGCATATGGGATTCCACTACATCGTTCTAATGTTAGTAAACCCACTGTGACAATATCAGCACCACTAATTGAATAGCTCGATGTCACTATTTTCAGAACATCCATTAACGAAACTTCAGCCATAATGTAGGAAATGAGCAGGAGCTTGTGAAATCGAAGAAAGAAATAGAGAGAGAGAAAAAAGTAGGAAAGAACCGTAATAGTGCTTGTCTTTTGGCTCATGTCAAAATTTAATCACTGACTTTGTCGTTGCTGGATAACCACATGTAAATAATTGGTTTAATGGCGCCGCTGTATCCGAAGCGGTTTCGCAATGTTACTCTGACGAGCCTCGCATTGAATTTTTCAGCGGTGGCACAGCCTGGTTTCAGATAATCGCGAAAGAGCTCAGGCAGTATAGAGGCCTATAGCTTCCGTGCAGAATTCAATTACGCGAGAAGGGAATGGAATAGTGCAGCAGTGTCTCCGTCTGTGCTTGAGGCCGCAAGATTCCGCGCTTCAGGTCACTAACGCATAATTTGGAGCTGCACGAAGCCACACTTAAGACTGAAGGTACTAAATAAAGAGCGATGGTGTAAAACGAAAGTGGATGCGAGCACTTCAAAAAAAAAAGGAGGAAAAGAAAACGGTAGATAGACGCTTCCCTCTTGGTTGAAACTATGTGCCTGATCGCACGACAGCGCTCTCGATGTTTTGAAAGGTTGACCGGGTTGGTTGAAAAGAACCACACCACATTGATTCTGTGTTGTGGCAACAAACATTTTGACAGCTCAACAGAATGGCTCGGATGTGGTGTTTTCGAAGTGTGTATCACCCTGGTGTTTTCAACTTATATATTGAGATGCAACTAGTATCACAAAATGTTCTACAGACCTCAATTAGTTTTACATGAAAAGGAAATCACAACTGGCAAAAAAACAAGTCTAGGCATCTCGACGAAGTAAATTATGACTTATGGGCAAAGCACTTGGGATCGCTCTTGCCGTAAATTACCCGCGAGTTTGCCCATTTTCGCATGTAAATGAGTGACAACGCGCGTGTACAAGTATATACGATGTGCTTTTGTCGTTGAGCCACCGGTTTCCGCGTCCTCAACGCCGAGGTAGTGGCTTGCTGTCGGTCATGCTGTTTTGCCGCTGTTTTCCGGGCACTCGCCTCCAGGGTACCCTGCTGTCTGCTTGACAGTACTATATATTTGCGGAAGTTGGCTTGGCAAGCCACCACTTGGCGACCTCAGATTGCCTTCTTTTGTCATCTTGTTGCTGTTTTTTTTCGTTCATGTGTGTTTCCTTCTTTATTGCTCCCTTCTATTTCAACTCTCCCTAACCTTCACACCACCCTTCTTCGCACCCACTTTTTCCTCTCATCTCTTTTCCTTCCTCCTCACTTTCTCACAAGTACGGAAGGCCTGGCAATGCTTTAGTCTTCTCCCTCTTCTCATCCTGTATTATAAGCTTAAAATCTCTCTTCCTCAGCCTTACGTCCCCGTTTCACCACTTTGCTGCACTATAATAATCATGCATATATGCAGTACTGTTCACGTTACTGTGAAATATAAACCAAAGGTTGTCCCTCATTCCTTCTCCCATTAGTAAATAGTTTCCAATTCTAATAATTATTGTGATAGCAACACGTCCCAGTAACATTTATAACATTAGAACGTGTCGTTACTTCAGAGTTACATTTCAGTCTTGCAGTTAAAAATGGATGATCCAAGAATGAGTAAAAACTGAATGATTAACTTATATCAGGCGACATTCAACATCGTTGGCAGCTTGCTAGTATCTGAAGTTACAGAGTTCAGTGGAACACACGTATACACGCTCTTTTAAAAAGCAGAATACATGCCTCTGACATGTCTAGCTGCAACACTGGTGTTAGTCTGTGACGAGTTGCAAGACATATTTTGTAATTAAGATCGCAGAATAATAAGGTAATAAAAGGAACCAATATAACTTTGTTTCTCAATGGTTCGCTTATATAAGTGACTCTTAGAAGAGAGAAATGAAGATAAAAGTAAGCCCTGTAACTCTCATTCAGGGGGAAGACACCTCAACAGTAGCTCACGAGAGATTGGGGTAGGGAGGAATTAAAAGGATAGCGAGGATTAAACGTATAGAAATAGAGAGAGGCGCAGGTACAGCGAGAACACATACAGAAATAAGGAGAAATTAGGAACGATGGACACGGTTGCAGGAGTCCGAGGACGGAGCACCACTCAGCGAGAGCTCTTGTCGGCGTCAGGAGATGCGTAGGGCGAGCCAGTCGGTCAGGGCTGCGCTGTCGTCGGAGATCGCGGGGCCTCAACCAGTCGCTACAAAATCGGCAATCGACTATGTAGTATTTCTTTCTGGCGAGCGCCAGAAAGAAATACAACATAGTCGTGTATAGAGTGCTGACTAAACATTAGAGTATCGATTATCGATGCGAAAGTAAACATCCCAATTATACAGGGTTCAAAAATGTTTTATGGTGTTCTTAAACTTCAGCCCTGGAATGTACATGAAAAGCACCTTTGCAGATAGAAAGAAGTGTAAATTTAAGGGCTCGCTTTCTTTGTTAGAAATAATATTAATGACAACTAAGAGACCATGATTCCAAAGAAACTATCCACATTATCGTCGTCGTCATCCTGACTACGCCCACTGCAGGCCAAAGGCCTCTCCCGTGCTCTGCTATTCAACAGAGTCCTCTGCTTTCTGCTGCCACGTTATACTTGTGAACTTCTCGCTCTCTTCCACCCGCCTATTTTTTCGTCTCTCCCTCACGCGTTTGTCATCTCTTTGAATCCAGTCCGTTACCCTTAATGACCACTGATTATCTTGTTTACGCACTACGTCCGCAGCTTATCTCCATTTCTTCTTGATTTCAACTGCGATGCCTTTAACCCCCCCCCCCCACCCCAATTGTTTTTTGACCCACTCTGCTCTGATCCTGCCTCTTAAACTACACTTGTCATTTTTCTTTCCATCGATCGCTGCGTCGTCCTCCATTTAGTTGAAGCCTCTTTTGTAAGAAAACAATAGGAAATGTTCTCAGTAGTAATTTTATTGCAAATGTAAAGAAAAAAGGCAGATCCCACGTATACAAAAGGAATTGATGATACGCGAAGCGCGATCGAAGAAGGTTGATAAGCCACTTTAAAATCAGCACAAAGTTATGAGGTGGACGGGCGTAGTACGCACTAAACATAGGCAGAAATGTTATGCGCACGCACGTATCCAGTTAATTGCAAGTATTTTGTTCATATAGCGTAACGACGGTACAACTAACGTTTGCAATACCAGCTCCAGAAGTGATATACGCATGTAAATTAGGCCGTAAATGCCTTTCATGTAATTATTCTCATGATTGCGCATGGCATTTGTTTTCGTCATCTATTCACGCCACGTTACGAAATTTTGTATATGGGAAGCTAGCGAAAGGGCCACGAGCGCGCTATGAGCGTAGCATGTAGTTATGTTTTATAAGACATGATTGTCATATTTATCATATTTGGAAGTGTCATTTAATTCACGTCACGTAATGCCAAATTTAGTATATGCGAAGCTAACAAAACGGCCGTGAGCGTGCTATGTGCGTAGCATGTAGTCATGTTTTACATTACCCGCATATCATGATTATCACGTTTGGACGTGTCATTTGCCACCGTCGTTCATTCACTTTTCGTAATATCAAATTTGGTATATGTAAAGCTGGGGAAACGGCCGCGATTAGATCATGAGCATGGCACCTAGTGATGTTCTCACATGACAAGCATGTCCTGATTATCATGTTTGCACCAGTCATATACCTTCGCCATTTATTCACATCTCGTAATCTCAAATTTCGTATATGTTAAGCTAGCGAAATGACCACGAGCGCACCATGAGCACGGAATGTAGTCGTGACTTACATGACACGTTGGTCATAATTGCCACGTTTGGGCCTGTCACTCATGTTCGCCATGCAGTCATGTCACACTACACTTGTTTTGTAATAGTTCATGTTAACGAAACCACCGCAACAGCATCAAGATCACGACATGTATATCATATTATTCATGACATGCGTGTCCCGATTTTCATGTTATGAATAGTGACGTATGCTCGTCATACAGTCATGTTATGCGATACCAATTTTGGCACAGATGCCGTTATCAAAACGGTCAGGAGAGCTTAAAGTAGTCGTAGGCGGCTAGATAGATAGATAGATAGATAGATAGATAGATAGATAGATAGATAGATAGATAGATAGATAGATAGATAGATAGATAGATAGATAGATAGATAGATAGATAGATAGATAGATAGATAGATAGATAGATACGGGCAATGTTGCCGAAGTTCGCTAAAAAAATGCTCGACATTTAAAAAAAATCGGACAAAAAGATTACTTGCCGCCGAAAGGAACTGAACCTGCGTCTTTCGAATAGCACGCTTGACGCTCTATATAACACTGAGTAACGGCGGCGGTAATCTCTTTGTCCAGTTTATAGGGTATACATGCGTATTTAAGCGTCACTGTGTCAGTCAGCGCCGCCAACAGCCACAACGGCTACTGTGTAGCACCATTACCTGTTGGCGTCACGTAGCATGTGGTCTTATTACAAGCTGGTAGCCGACAAATAATCAAGAAAGCGAAAAAGCGCACGAAAACACAAGACAGTGCAAGAGACGGACAAAACACTCTTTCACTGTCTTGTGTTTTTGTGCTGTTTTTCACTTCGTTGACCATGTACAACAGGCCCAAATAAGCGTTTTAGTACGGACCAATAACCCCTCGCATACATCTTGTTACGACCGGCACCTGGGCCGACGAGGGAGTGGCGTTCTTTCTCCGTCGAAGAAGTTGCCTAAGGGCTGCCTGCCTATGTCCTCCACGTATTGTACTTCCTAGTTCGAAAGTGAGGCGCCGTGCCACCTGACGCTGTAAACTGTTCTAAGAACCAACCACAATGGTGTCCGAGGTCGGAGCGTGTTCCTCAAAAAGGCAGCGGCGTCAGCCCCAACGACGACTCGCCCCGTTAATTGAGCCAGAAGTTTACCGGATCCTGTTGAACTTTGTTGCGGCAGCCCCCTTTCATGCATCCTGTCTTAGAAGCGTGAAATCCCTCACTCAGCGGCACTCACACGACAAGGAAAAGCCACATTGGTGCCACTTTGCAGCGCAGTAACCAGGCCCAATATACGACGTTTACCTGGGCGGGTGGGAGCGTCACCCTCGCAAGTGGTGTGTGACAGTGCAATCTGCACCCATTCCCCAATCTATGGATCTGGAGAAAAGGTACTCTTTATTAAGCCACCCAGATTATTCGAGGAGCTCGCCATGTACAAAATATAAATAAACCCTGTTAAGTTCACTTTCCTGCTGCCTCAGTATCTTCATCCCGGGTCTCCGGTTTTTAGACCAGCCGCAACAACCTGATGGCACCAAGTCTACCAAACCGAGACTCTCCCTATGAATGAAGGAATTAAGCGTAAGTTTAAGGGCTCATTTTTTTCGTTAGAAGCAACAGTATTGTGAACAGACAATGATGCTAAAGAAGGTATATGGGATGTTATTAGAAGTAATTTTAATTTAAACGTAAAAAAGAAAAGTGCACGAAAAGGCAACCAGCCGCTGGCAGAAAACGAACCATTGCAGATAGGTTATGCATCAAAGGGGATACTAAGAGAGAAAGTAATTATTGCTGGCAACTGCCCAATTAGCTAAGATTGATTGTTCAACTTTTTAGTTACTGCAGCTAGCGGAAACGTTTTTATTGACAAGTGGGGTGCGTCGCGTTTATACACTATTCCACCAAGAAGAATTTTACCTACAATCCTGCACTCCGAAATATACCGCTGGAAAGTTTAATTGCGCGTCGCGTAATTACACACGCAAGATAGTGAGTAATGCTGCAAAAAACCACCACGATGCGTTGTGGCAGTAGCGTGTGGCGTTTAATCTTACAGCGGTTCGAACGCGTTGGCAAAGATGATAACGGTTACTCTTTTACTACAAGTGAGCGATGGCAAGCTATGACTGCTTCTCACATCAGAAAAAAACATTGATGCTGTGCACAACAGGAAGAACATCAGAGAGGAACAAGCCATCTCTAGGCCACTGCCTCTGCCTCTCAGGTTATCCTATATCTAAGGGCACAGGGTAGGGTGCAGGTCGAAAAAAATATCACTTTTTTATTACAATTTGGGAAGGGCGTTCGTTTGTGCAGATTTTTTCCGCCTTTGTGCTTTTCGTAAAGAGCGTAATTCTTGCCTCAAAAGCAGTTTTTCAGAAAGCAAGTAGAGAGTGAAAACGCACCTTAGGACGAGCTCTTCGCATGCACTCGAGCCTTACGGTTTGTGTTTCTAAAGAAAACTTGACATACGAATGCCAAAATGCTTGTAAAAAGTCGGCGGCGTATATAAAATTGTCAGGTAACATCTATAAGACACTCAGAAGACATTGTGTGCATTTATATTTGCATTTCATCTACGAAGTGCATCGCCTAGAACACTTCCCATTCCTAGCTTCATTACATCTTAAGCTCGTGTTTGTGGATAAGTTAAGAAGCTGAGGGTAAGGATGGTTTTCAGCGAGTGTGTGTTTCGCGACAACGCATGCAGTTTTCTTGTAAACGCGTTAAATTTCGTTCTAATAATAATCTGGAATCATTTCCGGGATTCAAAATCATCATCATCATCATCATCATCATCATCTGCCTGACTACGTCCACTGCAGAACAGAAGCCTCTCCAAGGTTCCGCCAGAACTCAATCCTGTGTTTGTTGCTGCCAATTCATACCCGCAACCTTCTTAATCTCGTCTGCTCACCTAACCTTCTGTCTCCCCCTAACCCGCTTGCCTTCTCTAGGAATCCAGTTAGTTACCCTTAATGACCAGCGGTTATCCTGTCTACGTGCTACATGCCCGGCCCATGTCTATTTCCTCTTCTTGATTTCAACAATGATATCCTTAACCCCGGTTTGTTCCCTAATCCACTTTGCTCTCTTCTTGTCTCTTAAGGGTATACCTACCATTTTCCATTCCATTGCTCGCTGCGTCGTCCTCAATTAAGGCTGAACCCTCTTTGTAAGCCTCCAGGTTTCTGTTCCGTAGCTAAGCACCGGCAAGATACAGCTGGTATATACCTTTCTCTTGAGGGATAGTGGCAATCTACCTGTAATAATTTGAGAGTGCTTGCCAAATATGCTCCAGCCCATTCTTATTCTTCTAGTTACTTCAATCACGTGGTTCGGCTCCGCGGTTATTACCTGCCCTAAGTAGACATAATCTTTTACAACTTAAAGTGCACTATTAGCTATCTCGAAGCGCTGCTCTTTTCCGAGGTTGTTGTACATTACTTTCATTTTCTGCAGATTCATTTTAAGACCTACCTTTCTGCTCTCCTTTTCTAACTCCATAATCATGAGTTGCAATCCGTCCCCTGAGTTACTCAGCAATGCAATGTCATCGGCGAAGCACAAGCTACTAAGGTACTCTCCATTAACTCTTATCCCTAACTGTTCCCACTTTAGGCCTCTGAAAACCTCCTGTAAGCACGCGGTAAATATCATTGGGGAGATTGTATCCCCCTGCCTTACACCCTTCTTGATTGGTATTCTGTTGCATTCTTTATGAAGCACAATGGTAGCAGTTGATCCCCTATAAATTTCTTCCAGGATGTTTATATATGCTTCATCGACGCCATGATTCCGCAGTGTCTGCATGACTGCTGATATTTCTACTGAATCAAACGCCTCCTCATAGAAGTGTGGCAGCTTGGGCTAGTTGGTATGGCATGACGATAGGTATAGCGCGAGATCCAAACGACGACACAGAGACAAGAAGGACACGAAAGACACTTGGTGTCCTTCTTGTCTCTGTGTCGTCGTTTTGTTCTCGCGATATAACTATGGCCATGCCTTCTTATAGTCTAGAAATGCTATGTATAGTGGTTGGCTATATTCTGAGCATTTCATTATTACCTGATTGATAGTATGAATGTGTTCGATTGTTGAGTAGCCTGTTCAAAATCCTGCTTTTTCTGTTGGTTGATTGAATTCTAATGTTTTCTTAGCTCTGTTAGCAATTACCTTTGTAAATAGCTTATATACTACGGAGAGTAAGCTGATCGGCTTGTAATTGTACAAGTCCATGTCATCTCCTTTCTTATGTGTTAGAATGATGTTAGCATTATTCCAAGATTCTGGTAGTCTTCTCGTCAGAAGACACCTCGTAAAAAGGGTCGCTAGTTTTTCAAACACACTCTGTCCTCCATCTTTCAGCAGATCTGATGTTACCTGATCTTCACCAGCAGCTTTACCTCTTTGCATGCTCTCCAAGGCTTTTCTTACTTGTTTTATAATTACTGGTGGGGTGCTATCAGAGTTACTGCTAGTTCTTATAGCAAGTTCGTGGTTGTTCCGGCTACTATACCGATCTCTGTAAAACGCCTCCGTTATTTTAACTATTCTATTTATATTGGTAGTTATTTTGCCTTCTGTGTCCCTTAGTGCATACATCTGATTCTTGCCTATCCCAAGTTTCCTCTTCACTGCTTTGACACTTCCTCCATTCTTCAGAGCGTGTTAAATTCTCTCCATGCTATACCTTCTGACATCGGATGCCTTACGCTTAATAATCAACTTCAAAATGTTGGCCAACTCTATTTTGTCTGTTGTACCTGAGGCTTTCATGCTTTTACGCTTTTTGTAGAGATTCTTCGTTTCCTGGGAAAGCTTGCCAGTGTCCCGTCTAACTACAGTACCTCCAACTTCCACTGCACACTTCGTCATGATACTCGTCAGATTATCCTTGCGCTAAAACCTATGTACAGTTATCGCGGTCCCTTGTGTGTTGTTTTTGTTTCTTGCGTTTTTTGCGCTCAGTAAGGTTTAATCAGTATGCACCATCTAGACCTTCCAAAATTCCTTTTAATACAAAAGGATAGAAACTTCGCTATCGTCTACGAAGCGTATCCCCTCGAACACTTCGAGCTCCTGTCTTCCTGCACTTTAAGTTTGTCGCACTTGTCTATAAGTTCAGATGCCGGGGGTAAAGAAGGTGTTGAGCAAATGTGTATTTCGGCACAAGCCACACAGCTGTCTTGTTAATGTAATTAAAGGTCATTTACGTGCTAGTGCGCTCAACGCTCAACCGACAAATTCTTCATTGGGGAACCACTTAGCCTTTTCAGCGTCCTTCAATTGAATCATAAGCAGGGTGACAACAGATATGGTGTAGCAGACATGACTAATATTAGTGATGCAATTAGACTAAAATTGCGCATGGCCACTGCCTGGTGCAAGTGTTGAGTAAATGGGAGTTGCGTCACAGAGTCTTTGCTCTTTTTGATTAGTTAAAAATTTTTACTGATTGTGACGAGGAATATTGTTCCCACATTTATTGATGATAGTATCAAACGAGCCTGAAGTCTGAAATAGTTAAGATTGAAGTCTGGCCAAACAACAGCCAATTTGCGGGAAAACGTTGACAACACTCGACGACACACTGGGGATAGAGCTGCATGACAGCTCCCAAAAGAAACAAGGGAGAATTATGAGAGTTACGAGAAGCTCCAAAGTAATAAATTGACTTTGAAAATTGTTTCCAAGGGTTTAGCTACTAAATAAAATAGTTGAATGGCGTTTGCGACAAAGTGTGTTCGATTTTCAGCTGTTTGCCAACATTCAGATCGATTATCTCAAATCCATGTTTTTATTACTGATGTACCATTACTTCCTGTGCATTTAAAGATGACAAGTTGATTATTTTTGTTTGTATTCGGCATAAATGTCTACAGCTACTATTGAAATTATGCACTCTACCGTTTTTGTTTTATAAATTTTTGTAGATTTCATATATTTACGTCCGCATGGTTACAAATTCGCTAGAATTCTAATGTAAGTCAAAATTGAATAAACCTGCATCAGTTAAAAGAGCGGGAGATTTGGAAGAAAATGATGTATGAATTATGTGAATATTTTTGTTAGACACCGAGAAAACGGTACCTCAAAACTACCACAAAATGCATGGGACGTATAGAGCCGACCCATTCCCTCTGCTTTACAGTGGCTCTCTTCAAGTGTAACCATGTACCAACTTGTATAACCAGCAACTGTTTTGATGGAGTAGCCGACTGGTATAAGCATGTGCTGAGACAGGTCATCCTGCACTTGATGTGAAGCGGTTTGGTTCCCGAACGACAAGAAAAGTTTGGGCGCGCACGAGATGGCAATATATGCGTAAGCTGGCTTGATCACCACAGCCTGTCCTTATGTTGGTCTCCTGGTCTGCCACAGAAACCTCCACGACCATAGCTTAAACCTTAATATTAAACAAGAGAAGATAACGAGGTCACAAGTTATTTGCTACTCATGCTTTAGCTCATTCACACTGCATGACGAGCTGTGTTCGTGCATGCGTCTGTAGTATGCTGTGTGTTAGGTAGGAATAGGTAGGTGTTCGACAGTCTCTTGAATAAGGAAGTACATGTTGGAAACGTGACGGAAGGGCCGGGGTCTGGTAAACAGCCCTGATTTCAAGCCAACCATCTAGCTGGTTTGCACCAGAGAAATTCCAAGTTCCCTTGCTTGAAATGCTTATTCAAACGCAGCTCACCCTTCCAAAACTCGCTCTCCACACATTGTTTCGGAGATATCAGCTACTGCTTTCAACTTGCAGTAACCCATTCACAACAAACAAATAGCTTAGAAAGCAGAGAAAACCACAGCCCGCGCAACACGCAGTATACACTCACAAAACGTCACATGGAACGTGTACAGCAAGAACGCCGTTTCCTGTGCCGTTATTTCATAAACGCTACGAGTTATCGTTTCGCTGCCTATTTATGGAACGGTGACACCTTTAGTTCTTACAAAAGGAAAGGTTCCAAAAACGCATTCCGTAAACACGGTGGCTATGCTATGCTGGGTGCTTCACGGCGTTTTTAAATCTCATCTTCCTTTATTCCTCCTGACTCGTATACCCGACTATTCCCCACTCTCACTTTGCCATACCTTTACAATACTATACTATGCATGACTATGTTATGCCGTCATGCTTTTGACCCACCACTTGAAGTCTGACAGAGCGGCAGAGGCCACCAACGTTGCCGTCTGTGACGGTTGGTATGTCACCGGTAGACGGCATCGACATGGTTGAAGTGTGTGGTCGTTTTATCTCATGATACAAGCTGCTTGGCAAGTACGTGCTTTCTGTGGCACATAGCCATTTTTCTGCACACCTATAGATCACACCTTGCGCCCGGTTTAAATATCCGTGCCGTGTAAAATTGATTCAACCACAAGCTTACGTGCAAGTCATTGTTCAGAGAAGTTTCCTTTTAAGGACTTTTTTTGGGTCTAGTTGGTGCATTTTTGTTTAAACTTACTGAGTGCAAAAAGGAGATCAAGACACAAGAATAACACACAATGGACAGCGATAACTGTCTTTATAGCTTTAGCGCACGCCAAACTCCGGAAGTGATTGCAGATAATGAATGGAACGAAATTTATTTTTACCTGCCTCTCAGAAGCAGTATTCTTCAATCTAACGCTGCCAGATTATCAGACTTTTTGTATATACAGCTGAACTTTCGCAGCTTATCAAGCACGTTTTCATTTTTTTTACTTCTAATTTTTCCCACATTGCTTGAAGCCTAGACGTTTTACTTTTAATTTTTTGTAGCCCCCGAGTTCAGCACTTGAAGTTCTTATACTCACTCGGGTTTTCGTCTTCTATTTCGGTCCAATGAGGCGTGCCACGTTGCGCGTGGCTAGTGGCTGTAATTGTCTGCTTAGTATGCTAAGGCGGACGTAATTCCAGTGATGATGCCTAGGACTTCTGATTTGGAGCAGTTTTTGGAGCGGCAAACTACCGCTATGAAGCCCTGTGGAGCATCAAAAATTACCATTAAGGAGCAGGTAATTTCGCATCTTGGGGCGTTCTCGAGCAGCTCTTCTTCACAACCTGACGGAGAAGGCAGTTGCATTTACATTCAAGCACCTAAATAATTTTTACAGACTTTCAAAAATACCCAGAAAGAAATATTTCAATTTATTGCAAAACTCCTGGACAAATTACCTAAGAATCACTATATATTTCATTGGATAATGCAAAATAAGGACATCAATCACTTTAACAGTCTCAAGTAATCTCTCGAGCAATTTTTAAACTATCAATTAAACAAAAAACTAGATACTGAAAATTGTACTTTATAAAATGACACTTCAAATTTACACCTATGTGCTCATCAGTAAAATTGGGAGCCAAACACGGGGACATACAACGGTCAGTGTTGCCAGATGCTGCCAAGAAAACAAGCCAACACTCTCCACAAAAGACGCCCCAAAAAAGCGAAAACAAATTCTTCCATTCCTGAAAATATTCTCAATCAAGATATGAGCACCACTAAATTACAAAAAGAAGTTTACAATCACCTAATTGTTTTGTTAGCGAAAAAATGCGGAACTCTGAACGAAGGCGCTATGTTTTAACACTGTTTCCATACAGACGCCGCATTTTCCTCCACATGAATAATGCTACTTGTTGATTCCCTCAACGTCTGTTTGACATCAACAGTCAACTGTAAATGTGCAAACGGGGAGGCGAAAGAACAGGGGCGTCTCCTCCCAAGTAACACAAAGGGGGGGGGGGTGTCATCTGCCCTATACATTGACTTAGTAGGACGGGGGAGGCACTGTGATCAATCTTCGCCCACCTCGATAGGGAGCTCTGCGCACACCTATGCACTGAACTACTCTAAGTCACAGACAACATGCTCTGGTGAACAAGAAAGGCGCATTCGTTAACTTGATGATCACTAAAATAACTATACTTGCTTGAAAAATGTGAATACCCCCCAAAAAACAAAAAAGTGACAAGCGGCTGAAAAATTGCTCTAGCGACTTTGCAAAAAAAGAAGCCTAAATCCGCTTATTATACACAAAGCTGGCAACGCCAGCAAC
Organism: Rhipicephalus annulatus; assembly: GCA_013436015.1. NCBI lineage: Eukaryota > Metazoa > Arthropoda > Arachnida > Ixodida > Ixodidae > Rhipicephalus > Rhipicephalus annulatus. The sequence continues at coordinate 172,781 of WOVY01011548.1, read as the reverse complement.
GGTGCATCAACGCTAAAATGTCGCACTATCACTAATGCATTTGCCTAACACTACGCAAAGGTGAAAGCCAGATTCGTTCTCTTCTCGATCGAGAAGGTTGGCCGCAACATGACATCACTTATTTACACCCAGAGAGACAAGTTCCTCCGACACAGGTTTTCTTCTTTCTGAGGCCTCTCTATGCGGCAGCAAACGCATTCTAGGGCTTGCGGATGCGCGGACTACGGCTTCTCCTTACGCCACATTGCTTAGGAAATGGCGATCTGCTTTAAGCCAAGCTTCTGCACAAGTATCTGAGGTTGCATTGATTGGAGACTAAATGAGAAAACAAACATCGCTGTTCCTTTGAAGCCAAGCTGCATACAAACAGAATATTCTGTTTGTACGCCAAAATCTCTTCGTGCCCTCAACGTAGCAGTACGAAATAAGAGCGCAATCAGCTTTGTCAGCCTTGTCATAAAAAACCTTGTCTTACCTACTAAACTGGCCTCCACCATGTCATTCCTGAGCTGTGTGCTAAACAGTTTCGCTGGTGGTCCACGATATGATTATGAGAGACGCCGTGGTGGAGGGCTCAAGAGATTTCCACCATCTGGTGTTCTTTAACGTGCGCCGACAACACACAGTACACAGGCCTCAAGCATTTCAATTTTTTTAAATCAAATGTATATAAGGAGAGGTTGGTGCCAATGCGTGGCGCCGGCTACTCCTCTTGCACAAAAGTCGACATCACATATTTTGTAGCAAACACATGACCATACATATGTGCATAAATATGCACAGAAAATTCGATATTTTAGATATCTATTGCAAGTTTTCCCAGACGTCATTAAGAAACAGAGGGGACAGATAGTTTTTAGCGGCTCGCGTGTGGCTATCCCAAAACTTCGATTAAATTACGTGCCTCGTGACACCTGAAACAAGCTAACGGCAGCGGCTCTGGAACAGATGACGTCCGCCGATGAATCACCGAAACTCTTTTTCGCTGCCCAATGGCCTAGGCGTGACGAGCTATGGCGCAAAATGCATTCTATATTGCGATAGCAATTACATGGACACACTCGGCTGGATTTCACCAGTGGTGTCGGCGTCGACGTGGGCGTCGGCGTCGATGTCATACATCGTATACGCATACGTATCTATGTACATGAAAAGGCAAGAAAGAAAAAATTAAGAGATTAGACTCCGGCGCGCGGAATCGTATGTGGGACCCCCGTGTCATGAATACGAGGCGTTAACCACTGAGACACCAAAGGTACGTCCTTCAACGTTAGAACGGCAAGCTATTTATATCAACCACTTACCGCAGTTGGCGGGCCTCCCAGGGGGGGGGGGCTATCGTTTTTTGAGCGTTATCAGAAAGATGGCGCAGTGAGCGCGTGGCGGCTCTCATCTCTCATGCGTACTTTGGCCCGCGGAGAGGAGGGGAGTGGACGATCTCTCCAGTGACCTTCTCTCCCGATGAAGAGGATTATACGTCTTGGTTGGCGTTGGTATTGAGTTACGGGGCGCACACAGGTCACTTAAATCGTTGCACAGTCTCCGTTTGCGAAAAGGGCGCGCTTTTAAGACACAGCGAAGTAACAACTGAGACGCTTATTCGCGTTAATATGCGTACTCGTGAATACGTTTCGTGCGTCATTTGTGCGTGAGAAACGCGGGCCGGGTTTCGATCTGCGCGTGACCTTCCAATTTTTTGTTATCGCGTTTGTTGCTTCGCCTTTGCGTTAAAACTGTGACTTTTTATCATCAAGCCGACTTGAAAAGCGGAAGTGTCCACCCAACACCGAGCATGCCGTGGGACGCACGTGCGAGCGCTGTTCATTCAGCGGTATATTTCTAGTTCCGCCATTATTATTTTCGCGGCCCTAAGATCCCGCTGCACACGCATTGACGTACCGGCTGTACGATTGCTAGTTATATACGCCCACAAAATCAAGGCTTTGGTGCAGTTTGACGCAATTTTAAAATATTTATTAGGATGGGCGCAGTAAATTCAATTGGGCTTACTTCCGCGCAGTTTAGCCCAGCAGTGAAATTACTGTAATTCGCATTCTAGATGGGTATTTTCCCTGCCGTGAGCGTCGTCAGGCTGATGACGGTAATGGTGCCAAATAACGTCTTCCTCATTGAATATTGCAATAAGGAAATGTGTTATGTATGTGATAAATATTTTAGTATGAAAAAAGTTAAATTCCAAACACAGGCAAGGAGCCCAGGCAGCAAATGGTTTTTTCTAGTAAGCGCTTTCTGGAACTGGCAGGCACTGCTCATCATCCGAAACAACTAGCACTTCCATTTACACACAGTTACACGCTCTCAAACAAGCAAGAGTATTTACCATCTTCAATGTAGTAGATGTTTGTTTCAAAATTTTACTTTCTATGTAAGATCTGCCAAGTTAATACGTTTAATCCAGAGCATTCTCTACAGTGCCGTTCAGTTATTAACACTAGTGATCTAAAATCCATAAAAAGAAGGTTTACATCTATTTGGTTAATATTTATTTATTTATTTATTTAATACTGTAAGCCTTTCTCAGGCTCATACAGGGTGGGCGGGCAAATATACACAGTCGCGTACAAACCAGGCAATGTACACAGTCGCGTACAAACCAGCAATATGTGGCGTTGGTATCTTGATATTTTTCAACTTTGCCCCAAAATCACAATCTGAAATAAAAAATATGAAACAGTAGGTTTGACAACCCAGGCTACAAGCGACGTCGTAGTGAAAACACCATTGCGTTGCTACCGTAACACTTGGTTAATAAACTAGGGGTGACCTTTGCCTAAGGCTAGGCTCCAATTCAAGGCGGGAAAGATTAGCAAAAAATTGTGAATTGATTGAGAGCAAAATGAACTTCCGAATAGACATTTGCGTACAAATCTATGTGATCAGTTATATTCTGTGCTAAGTCATGAGTGCCAAGCAATGAAGAAACGTGGTGGAGGACAGGGTGTGGCAAACATGAACAGTGATGTATAACCAAGTCTGTTTATTACTTTTTCGTAAAATTGCACATTTCATTTTGCTATGAAAAGCCATCAACTGTAGACAAAAAAACTAATTACCTAAAGCGCTTCAATGATGTATATTACTGTTTAATACCACTCGAACTTTTGTTCGAATGTTATTTGGACAGAATAATTCAGGATACAGGAGTCTCAACATACACAGTGTCACATAATAAATCGAATTCAATGTTTTACATAGCATGATCATACGCGAGCTCAGCATATTTTTTTACATTGTGCGATTTGGCATTTGGTGAAGTGGTTCCTCATCATGTAGCTACTTTGCCAAGCAAATCGTAGTGTGGTCCCAATGACTCTATAGCGGTACAAATGCAATACAAACTCGCAGTGCACGCAGTTTAAGTTTTTAAGCTTATCTTCATGAGATACACTGAAGCGTTTTTTTATAAATCTACAAAATACGCAAGGTATTTACTAGTTCCTCTTGAGACTGAGAAAACTCCCCGTATTTTGAAGCTAAATATTATTTGCCAAGACTTTGAATCGATGCAGACACTGAACGGCTGCAAGCGAATAAGCACCAATTATGTCAATTGCATCACTTTTTCACTAGCCTTGGAAGTGAAACCACAAAGTCATGCTTAATTATATTTCGCGCTTTCAGAGAAACTATGATGCCAGCGGTTGGGCAATGACGACAAAAATTGTGAAGCCACAAGCTATCAAACTATCAAGGCTTGTAGTGGCTCAATCAATAAAATGACTGGCGCCCGTCAACAGCTAATGCTTACTTAAAAGCTGCCATAGCCATTATCCAAATTCATTTACGACTCTAAATATACGTAGTGCAATCATATGTTTCGAATTTAATCATTACCGAAGTTGTATGTCGACGCCTTTTACGTAAGGAGATTGTCTATGAGATGCCAGTGCGCGTTATTTCGCCCGTTTTCTAGACGAGCCAGCTCAAGTTGAAGCTTTAAGTGTTTCCTCCTTAATCTTTGACGTAGAACGAGGACAATCAGTGAGTATCGCATGTAGACACTTAAAATCTACCGCGCCCATAAAACGCACTTTCGGGACCTGGGTTCGTCGGCGTTTCTAATCTTTTTAATGACACCCATGCCAATTTACCCAATGGGCTAACGTTGCATTCCGCTTGGTGAGCACACCACATCAAGAAAAACATCATATGGCCATAGAAAAACATACGTAAAAAGGGGACACTCCCGTATGGCCCTGCGGCCGAGCTACTGCGCTGCATTCAGCACCACGAGCTGCTAGTCAGACCCAATATTGTTTTCAGCATAAATAAAATCATAAAAACCTAATTTCTGATGCTGGGAATTGAACCGGTACCCCCACGTACGCTTCTAAAGCGAGTGTCTTCACCACTAGGCTACACACTAGTGCTGCGATAAATGAAATACATATACAGTAAATATAAACCACATGAATGTGTACCCTTTGTGCAAAATGAGGGCAGAAAGACAACACTTTTTAATGAGATTTAGCTGCTTTTTGTGGTAACGCAATAAACGACCTCAGCGGGACACGGTGTAGAGCTGATATTAAGAATTGCGCAAATAAATAAACTTTTTCTTCGAAAAAATTTGATGCCAAACTTGGGTCTTCATGGTCCTCCTGAGGCCGCTATTACATGTGTTGAGTAGAGTAGAAGCGAGCACGGGTATGCCATACAGCGGTTGGTTAGACCCTTCCTTTCTCGGCCGCAAGAGGGCTCGAGTGGCCACTATTTACGAAAGTATATATCCCTATTATACGGAACCATTCTTAGCAAGGTACGTTCGTTTCGATAGATTCATTGGGAACATGGCTTGATGTACTGAAGAACTAAACAAAAACGAAGAAAGCCCACGCGATAGTCTACTAGTTATGATGCTTGCCTACTATTCTGTTGCTCGCAGAATTGAATCCTGGTTGTTGCGGGCGTATTTAGATGGAGGCCTAATGGTAGAGGCCCTTTGGCTTAGATTTAGATACACGTTAAAAAAACCCTCCGTGATCTAAACTAACAGAGCCTTCAAAACAGTCTTTCATAATGATATCTTGGTTTTGGGACGATGAAACCCAACAGTTATTACGAATGCGAATGGAAACACACTGTCGCAGCTTTCAGCTAAAGTAACATTGACATGTGCGCCTCTGAAACACATCACACAATCTAAAAGCTAGCGAAATAAAATGATTTAAGCAAGGTATGCAATTCAAAAATATAGTATTGAAAAATAAATATAAGAGGTAGAGGGAAAGTGGATTAGCATCCTCAAACTGGACAACTATATAATCCCGAGGACAGCTGCAGTAAAGGAATATGAAAAAAACTCTCCACGAGTATCTAAATATAACAGGCAATCGTGCAATTCGGTATACGTTGACCATTCTGAAATATAATGTAAAAAAACGCAGCATAAACGCAGGCGCACACAATTATCAGTGCATAAATTGAATTTCAATCAATGACCGGGTTGATGTGCTCTCTTCACTACAAAAACCGAAAAAGATCAGTGTGAAAGGCAGCAACGGCAAGACATGCTATGATGCTGAAGCCAAAAGTTAGTCGCCTAAACACAGCCATCTCTTTCCCTTCATGTTTTTTAAGGACATACCTAGTAATATTTATCTTCACAGTCTGATCTTTAGGCAACTATTCTACTTCTCACAAGTGTTCTGAAACACAATGTTCTAAAATGAAAATAAAATCTGCATCATATAAAATTGTATGTCTGTGTGCATGTGATAAAAATCCTATGACAGTAAGGCTCCTGTCATCTTGTAGAAATGCTTCGCCCAAATTGGCGTCACACTGTTGTGACTAGTTGGCGAATCTTGTTGATTAATTTTTTAGATGCGGAAGCATCTTATACTCGCGCCTTGTAGTGCGCCGTCCGCGCCGTTCGCACCCCTTCTCGAACATTCGACAGCTGACGCGCGCGCATGCGCCGTCGCGCCGTCGCCCACCATCTGTGCCGCGCGCGCTTCTCCTTCGAGAACATTCGACAGCTGACAGCGCATGCGCCGTCGCGCCGTCGCCATCTGTGCCGCGCGCGCGCTTCTCCTTCGAGAACATTCGACAGCTGACAGCGCATGCGCCGTCGCGCTGTATATATACTCAAGGTCGGCGCTCGCTCGCTCAGTTGCCGCTCGTCCGTTGGTTTGTACGGCGCGTCGACGTCCGAAGTCGCCGTGAAATGAATGCCAACGAATTCACAAACAGAATGATCGACGTCCCTTCGACCAGCGCCGGCCAAACTGTTCGCGGAACCGCTTCCGCATCCTCCTCAGTGTTCCCCCGAGGGAAGCTGCGGGCAATTTTTTTAATTATTGACTTGAGGGCGAGTGTTTGTATTGCAGGGTGGTATTGTGTGCCAGTTTATAGCATATCTATGTTTTGAAAATCACAGAAGTTGCATGTGGTTTGAAATGTTTATCATCGGGCTTGGCGGGCGGAATATGAGCTGATCGCGCCCGGCAAGCGCCAGATGCAGTGGAACACAGACATGAAACATGACAGGGAAATAACACAATTTGAATGAAGGCGTGCCAAAGCTGAATCTGGTCAGAAAAGTTTGCAACCATTTCGAAATACGGTAGCAGATAGCTTAATGTTTGCATGCGATGGATGGGGCGTATCTGTGTCTTTCATAAATAACGAGGTCCGAAAAACTGTTTCGGCTGTGTGGAAGAAGAGGCGCCGCAGTGGCTGTCGCAGTGTTGTATGCTTTCATACAAAAAACAGGTTACTATTCCGATTTTCCTGAGCACATTCCGACAAAATGAGATAAGCATGAAACACTACGCGTGGAACAAGGCAATGTGAGGGCACAGTTGAGATGACTTGCAGCTTTTTAAAAAAACATACAGCCGCATCGCACTGTCATTCAAAGAAATGTTTTGTTACTTTCATGTTACGTATAGTTCCGGTCTGACCCAAAATGATTGCCCTTTGTGCGCGCCTTGAGCGATCGGCTTTATTTTGCCTGTCAGGTTCGATGATGAGTGTCTCGAACTAAGTGCAGATTATGTAGTTTCTAAAAAATAGATATGGCATTCACTGCAACTTTGTAATACAGACACTTGTCCTCAAGTCTGTAATTGGCAAGCTAGTTGGCAGGTTTCTGTCGGTTATCGCAGCGGTGTGATGCTAACTCCAGCATAGTATTTTCACCTCGACGTAGAGTTCACATGCGAAAATCACAAGAGCCTTACTCTATGTGTGTGTGTGTGTGTGTGTGTGTGTGTGTGTGTGTGTGTGTGTGTGTGTGTGTGTGTGTGTGTGTGTGTCTGTTTAGTGTATGGTGGCATTCAGATGCCGTTATGTGCAAGAACACATCATGCTGTATCGTGGGACAGCCCATTACTGTAAAGTAACCATACTTCTATGGACGCAATGTAATGAAACAAGATAGCACTTTTCAGTAGACCGCCCCTGATGGCACACTAATATATCTTCCAGTTTGCAGCCCACTACCATAGAGCCAATAAGCGGCGATGGCGTAGTGGTTAGAGAATCCGCCTCACATGCGAAAGGGCTGTAGTTCGAATCCCGGTGCCGCACAGTTCCCGACCAGATAAAAAAAAATCCGCGTGGTGGTGGAATTGCACTAATAGGCCTGGAGAGTGGCCAAACCGGTGACCACCGCCGGTAAACGCACTCCCTCACCAAAGAAGTATTGGCCACCCTAGTGCAGTATCTCGCCACTAACTCCTAAAATGCGTACGTCAATTAACTCACGGCCCTCAGTCCCCAGCAGCTGCGAAGCAACTAACCATGGCGGCGGTCAGATCTGCAACGCAGCAGAGGTTGCGGAGAAACTCTGGATCTGGACAGGCCGCTATTGGAACCTGAACTTGGCAACGTTTAACGCTAGAACCTTATCTAGCAAGGCAAGTATAGCTGTACTGTTCGAGGGGCTAGAGGGTGTTCAATTGGGTATAATAGGCATCAGTGAGGTTAGGAGGACAGATGAGGCCAATACGGTTATACACAATGGGCACATCCTTTGCTATCGGGGCTTCGATGATAGAAAAGAACTGGGAGTGGGTTTCCCAATTCACAGGACCATAGCTGGCAACGTAAAGAAATAATATAGCATTAATGAAAGGGTGGTTGGTATCGTAATTAAACTCAATATGAGATAAAAGATGAAGGTAGTACAGGCTTACCCGCCTACATCCAGCCATGATGACGCTTCAGTTAAAAGCTTCTACGAAGACGTGGAAGTGGCAATGAGCAAGGTAAAAACATAGTATAGTATACTGGTGGGAGACTTTGATGCAGAGGTAGAAAAGAAGCAGGCTGGAGACCAAGCAGTAGGAGATTATGGAATGGGCACTAGAAATGCCAGAGGAGAGCTACTAGTAGAATTCGCAGAACGCAATAATGTACGGATTTTGAATACCTTCGCCTGAAAACGAGGAGACCGTAAGTGGACATAGAGGAGCCCTAATGGCGAAAACAAGAACGAAATAGCTCTATAATGAGGTGGACTCTGAGGCATCGTGCAGGATGTGGAAGTGACTGGCAAGGTACGATGCAGTGACCTTAGATTGGTACAGTCTTGAATTCGCCTAGACTGGAAGAAGGAACGAAAGAAACTGATACGCAAGAAGCCAATCAATGAGCTAGCACTGAGAGAAAAAGTACAGGAATTAAGAGTCTCGCTTCAGAACAGGTACTCGGCTCTTATTGAGGAAACCAACCATAGCGTAGATACAATGAATGAAAATCTGACGAGTATCATTACGGAGTGTGCAGTCGACTTTGAGCCACGGCAGTTAGACAGGACACTGGCAAGCTTTCCCAGGAAACAAAGAATCTAATTAGGAAGCGTCAAAGCCTGAAAGTCTTAAATACAACAAACAAAATGGAACTGGCAGAGCTTTCGAAATTTATTATTAAGCGTAAGTTATCCGATGTAAGAAGGTATAACATGGAGATAATTAAACACGCTCTGAAAAACGGAGGAATCGTCAAAGCAGTGAAGAGAAAACTTGAAATAGGCCAAAATTGAATGTATGCACTAAGGAACAAACCAGGCTAAATAACTGCCAATATGAATAGGATAGTAAAAATACCGGAGGAGTTTTACAGAGATCTGTACAGTAGCCTGCACAACCATGACCTTATTACTATAAGATCTAGCAGTAACCCGTACGACACCCCACCAGTAATCATAGAAGAAGTCAGAAAAGCCTTGGAAAGCATGCAAAGAAGTAAAGCTGCTGGTGAAGATCAGGTAACATCAGATCTGCTGAAAGATAGAGAACAGAGTGTGTTAGAAAAACTAGCCACCCTGTTTAGGAGGTGTCTCCAGACGGGAAGAGTACCAAAGTCTTGGAAGAATGCTAAAATTATCTTAATACATAAGAAAGGAGATGACAAAGGCTTGAAGAACACAGGCCAATCAGCTTGCTCTCCGTAGTATACAAGCTATTTTCAAAGGTAATTGCTAACAGAGTTAAGAAAACTATAAAATTTAATCAACAAACGAAAAAAGCAGGGTTTCGAACAGGCTACTCAACAATCGAACACATTCATACTATCAATCAGGAAATAAATAAATGCTCAGAATATGGCCAACCACTATACATAGCATTTCTAGACTATGAGAAGGCGTTTGATTCAGTATAAATATCAGCAGTCATGCAGACACTGCTGAATCTGGGCGTCGATGAAGCATATATAAACATCCTGGAAGAAATATACAGGGGAACAACTGCTACCATAGTGCTTCATAAAGAAAGCAACAGAATATCAATCAAGAAGGGTGTAAGGCAGGAAGATTCAATCTCCCCAATGCTATTTACCGCGTGCTTACAGGAGGTTTTCAGAGACCTAGAGTGGGAACAGTTACGGATAAGAGTTAATAAATAGTACCTAAGTATCCTGCGCTTCGCCGATGACATTGCATTGCTGAGTAACTCAGGGAACAAATTGCAACTCATGATTACGGAGTTAGACAAGGAGAGCAGAAATGTGGGTGTTAAAAGTAATCTGCAGAAAACGAAAGTAATGTACAACAACCTCGGAAGAGAGCAGCGCTTCGAGATAAGTAACAGTGCACTTGAAGTTGTAAAAGACTATGTCTACTTAGGGCAGGTAATAACCGCAGAGCCGAACCACGAGATTGAAGTAACTAGAAGAATAAGAATGGGGTGGAGCACATTTGGCAAGCACTCTCAAATTATGACAGGTAGATTGCCACTATCCCTCAAGAGGAAGGTATATAACAGCTGTATCTTGCCGGTACTTAGCTACGGAGCAGAAACCTGGAGACTTACAAAGAGGGTTCAGCTTAAATTGAGGACGACGCAGCGAGCAATGGAAAGAAAAATGGTAGGTGTAACCTTAAGACACAAGAAGAGAGCAGAGTGGATTAGAGAACAAACGGGAGCTCAGGATATCATAGTTGAAATCAAGAAGAAGAAATGGACATGGACTGGGCATGTAGTGCGTAGACAGGATAACCGCTGGTCAATAAGGGTAACTAATTGGATTCCCAGAGAAGGCGAGTGGGTTAGGGGGAGACAAAAGGTTTGCTGGGCAGATGAGATAAAGAATTTTGCGGGTATAAAGTGGCAGCAAAAAGCACAGGACCGAGTTAACAGGCGGAACATGGGAGAGGCCTTTGTCCTACAGTGGACGTAGTCAGGCTGATGATGATGATGATTATGATGATGAATCACAATTTCTCCTGTATTAATTCCTTGCGCTACAGTCAAAATCCCTTCACCTGTAGGCCATTAATATCCACGGGCTTCAATATAGGTCCGCTTGCTTGTTTGCTTTACCCCCCTCGAAATGTTCCTCTCTCTCCCTTACTCGCAAGTGCATCATCGATTGAACTGTGTGCTAAAGCTAGCGTGTCCTGCAGAGAAACGGGTGAATAGCAGACAGGACAAGGTTAGTCAATGTTTTCATGCACCATTCACCAAGAACACTCGTGAAAATTCGTAACCGCGGCTCCAAGTCCCTACAAATGTGTTTGTTAAAGGGCCAGAGTTAATTTCCTCCTCCTCGACTAGCTTCTACACTAGATAAGGAGGGAAGATGTTTGAGGTTCGCAATGGGTCCCCTCGATGACTCGAGTGCACGATGGCAGCGTGATGAAAGTGCCGTAGTACGGTGAAGAGACGGTTTATTACAGCCTCAGGCGTCTGCGGGAGTCCAAGCCCGAACCTCTGCTCTCTATTTCACATTCATACAATCTTTTTAGATGCGGAAGCATCTTATACTCGCGCCTTGTAGTGCGCCGTCCGCGCCGTCCGCACCGCTTCTCGAACATTCGACAGCTGACGCGCGCGCATGCGCCGTCGCCATCTGTGCCGCGCGCGCGCTTCTCCTTCGAGAACATTCGACAGCTGACAGTGCATGCGCCGTCGCGCTGTATATATACTCAAGGTCGGCGCTGGCTCGCTCAGTTGCCGCTCGTCGGTTGGTTTGTACGGCGCGTCGACGTCCAAGGTCGCGGTGAAATGAATTCCAACGAATCCACAAACACAATGATCGACGTCCCTTCGACCAGCGCCACCCTTTCGCATACGTGTGTACGTGTTCACTCATTTAACACCCCCTCCTACAACCACGTTAACCAATTTAGCCATCGACCCAAGTAAGTCGCAATTTAACACCCCATTTCACAACCACGTTAACCAATTTAGCCATCGACCCAAGTAAGTCGCACTTTAACACGCCGTTAACCAATTATATGCTCCGCATCCTCCTCAGTGTTCCCCCGAGGGAAGCTGCGGGCAATTTTTTCAACCCTCGGTTGAACAAAGGGTCTCCCCACAAGCCAATCATACGTTGGGCTTGCATCACCAGAACCAATCGCGAAAACACTTTCATGCCAGGCACTGCATTGGTAAATATCACGTTATGAAGTACAAGACGAGAGGGTATAGGTTATCCACTGGCCACACTCTCTCCCATACCAGGCCGACCTCCGTTGATAGCCGTTCTCACGCTTGAGTTCCGTTGGTTCTCTCAATAAATGTTGCTTCGTAGAAACCTCCTTAAGAGCGGGGAGTACAGCGTTGGGCTCTGTGCGCTTTACAAGTGTGCATGCAACAGCGAGGCGCCCCGCTATCTTAACAACACTTGGTAATAACGTATAGCGGGAAAGGATATGCTCGTCTCCGTGCCGCAATCATTGCCAGCCAAGTGGTCAGGTCCCCGCGGAATTCTCAACACACGTGCATGCCAGCAATGACTTAAACTCAGACGACGGTACCTGGCCTGCTTCTTGCCAGACGCTCTTCCGAGTAAGCATTCCCCTTCTAGTCCCAAACGGGGGCGACCTTGACGGCTCCACTCGTTAACCGTGTGAACGAAGGAGTTTCCTTTATTCCTTATGCGAAGGTCTCCCGCGTTTGCCTTGCGGAACCGATCAGCTTCGTTAGTTGACGGGTCGAGAACTGGCTCCGCGCTCTTCATCAGCCGCAATGATTGTGCTACACACAACGCGCCGCTTATGGTTACCTCATACTAACTGGCCAGTTAACAGGCTCCAACTTTTTTTACATTCCCCGAACAAGCCCGCGGATCCTTCTTACACTTGACAAACTTGTTACAGGCTCAGTGACGTCAACTCGGCGATCAGTGACGCTGTTGAGACCTGGTTTAGACCAATCGACGAGCTGCGTGCTGCGTCACGTCGCAGATCTCCGAGTTGACGTCACTGGGCATGGAAGGAAGTTTCTCAAGCATAGGAAAGATGTGCGAGCTTGTTTTGGGCGTTTAAAAAAGTTGGGGCCTGTTGACTGACCCTTTAAAATGAATCATCACACATGCAGCTAGTAAACTGACAGATGGGTGGATTGTAATTGATTGCTAAGCACTCTTCTTCCCTCGATCCAGATTCGTGGGACTGAAGCGCTCGAATCCAGAGGTGACTTTATGGGCGTGTCTTGGAGGCAGCGTCGAGGACGGGCCTAGGTTCGTCGCACTTGTCAAGGAAAGGCGCACGCGAGTGACGTTCGCGCGTAACTCGGCGGAGTGGCTTCGTCGCAACGAATTTCAAGGGCTGCTCATCTACTGGAAGTACCCGAAACACGAGCACCGTATCAATTTCACCGTGCTGCTGGCTGATCTGCACAATTCCTACATGAGCGACGGCCTTCTCCTGTCGGCGGTGCTTCCCATGAACACGTGAGTCGTACTACGTACAGTCCGTCTACGGAAACCTGGACGTGGTGCTGGTTGACGGGCACCGGTCGCTCGACCCGCACCACTTTCCATTGGTGACTTGCGCGACGCCCGTGCGCACTCTGCTTCGCACGTCGCATCAAGGTCAGTACGGCCTAATGCGTGTGCTCGACGACCTAAGGCTCGAGACAGACGACTTCCGCAAAACAGTCCTCAGCGTGTCCTTCGCGGGCGTCTCGTTCACCCTGCGCCACAGAAGCCTGCACCGAGTGGGCGCCGCGGCCGCGGAGCCCGGTGCGCCTGGCGAACGCACCAACGAGTCTGGGCTGCCGAGCTACGTCGAGGTGCAGGACAAGCTCCGCAACGAGGGCTGGAAGCGCTCCTACCATCACTATGGCAACTGCCCATTCGCCAGGAAGAATCTCCAATGGGTCGCGTACGAGGACGAGCAAAGCGTGGCCGACAAGGCCATCGTGACCTCCATATGGACGGGTCTGGCCGTCTGGGATGCTGACATGGACGACTTTGCGGGCGTCCTGGGCAAGCCGTGTCCCCTGCTACGCAAGCTCCACGAAGTGGTGCACACGAGCGCGTCGCAGCATAAGATCCCCAGCCCGCCAAAGTCGTACTGAAAATTCTTCTAGGGCCGTTAAGGTAGACGGCAGGGACCTGCGACTTCACCCCAGCCTCTCTCTACTGTTCAGACGATTACGTGAATATGCGTATATAAAATTGTCGACAAAGCGACAATTTTGACATTTTTTGTTCTTTTTTATTGTACGAAGGAGAAAGCGATAGTTGTTAGCAGGCAAATTTACGTTGAACGTTGCTGTAACGTTTCTTGATATGTTCGTAATCCTTTATTCGCAGCTTCGTGTCAATAAAGTATGTTGCTTACGCTTCTAAAAAGGCAAGATTAGGTAAATTTAGCAGCTGTCAGGTAATGCTCAGAAGAAAACCATTACTTAATGATAGATCATGCTTTTTTGCTCTAATACATGCATGAAAATAAACTAAAACGCTTTGAACTCAACTAATACAACATTTGCTGCCCCTTCGTCCCATGTGAATAACAGGCGACTAAAAATTATCTGACAGGCTTCACGAAGCTTCATGAAGTTCAGTTATGGATATTTATTGGCTAATAACGTAAACAGGTAGGTTTTACTGAGGCATATCACGCCGCCCAGACGTGCAACGTAAAACTCTATGGTCTTAGTGAAAATGCACGGCACGCACCTGACGTTGTTAAGGCACTCAACGTACAGCTCGTGGAATCGCTGGCGGCTCCTGTTCGTGGACGTTTGACAAGCATCGGCCATTTTCAGCATGATGCTACGCTTCACCTCGGCTGCGATGTTGGCAGGAATAACACTCAGCAGCAGCTGTTCCTGTGGGAGAAAGAAAAGAGGTGTCCTTGGATACCTTAGTCACGTTACTGTGACGATGAAGAACGGAGCTGTTTAATCGATAAGATTGAACGCTTTATTGGGCGAACCTGTGCCCATAAGGCAAAACGCTCACAGTGAAATGATGGCGGTGAGCACCATCGTCGGTCGACGATAATCGAATCTATACCCTAAGTGAAACGCATCGAAATTAATATACATCAGACATCGTAAACTCCAGGATTATTGCTGATGCTCGCGGAAGCTCTATAAGAAAAGTCGTGTCGTATTAACAATCTGATTATAAAATTCGTAAACCATCCAAAAAGTTGAAGAGTGGCCTGCGCCGAGTGACAACGCAAATAATTGTTTCACGCAGTGTGACGCATCCACAGTGAAATATTATGTAATTACACGTGTCACTATCGTCATCCACAAAAAGTAGCACCAGAGAAAGCGCGCAGTTTGCACTTGATGCATCCATCGCTTCTTGTTTTGATTTGATTGATATGTGTGGTTTAATCTCCGAAAACCACCGTATGATTATAAAAGACGCCGTATATAGTGGAGAGCTCTGGAAGTTTCAACCATTTGGGGTTATTTAACGCGCACCCAAATCTGAGCACACAGGCCTACAGCATTTTTGCTTCCATCGGAAATGCAGCCGTGGCAGCCGGGATGCGATCCCGCAACCTGCGGGTCAGCAGCGGAGTACTTTAGCCACTAGGCCACCGGGGCGGGGCGCGCTTCTCGTTTTACGAATAGTCCCTAGCGTCGCCTGGTTACCCTTAAAGAAAAAAAAGGGGAGGCGAGGCATTATGGTGGACGAAACCAGACTGAACCAATGTTGCAATTTCTCCAGGCCAGAAGCCTAATCATTATGCGCTCAAAGCCGACACATCAAAAGTTCGGAAACCTTTAATAGTAAGTGCTTCGGCTGACTCGGTACTTTTGCATCTCTCTGCCATAATTTTCAAGCACAGTTATCATCATAGCACTAAGATTTGGACTCTGGCAAATAAAGCTGTCTTTATAGCCCTGGTATGGAGTATATCAAACGGAAGAAAAATGAAATCAGGAATAGCGAGCAAAAAAAAGGCCATTCGAGAGACAGCTTTTCTTTTCACACGGAAATATACTACGTGCTCCCTTATACATGCGGCGCACATGCATGCTCATATATTCTCATTCGCAATTTCAAAAAGCACCACAATGCCGAATGTCAGTCGCTATGTGCGTGCGCAACAGGAGCCGACGCTGGGGAGAAGGAATGAAAAACACTCGGCTACTGCGACTGCTGCACTTCTGCTAGAACTGTTTTCCCAGAGATTGCGGATTCTCTCACGACAAACTCAGAGAGGGTCATGGGCCTTACGTTCCCACAAGTGTGAAAGCAAGAGTTCGAGATTTTAAACAGAACATTGGCCGTTTCTTGAATATATGAGGCGTATCGGAATGTTTCCCGACAGTGCCCTACAATGGGTTCTGTTTCAAAGAAGTGGAAAAAAAACAATATTGTGGTATGATGGGTCTTTTAGCTACAAAGAAAGAACTGGTAGTCTAGAAGAGTCAGCGGTAACCTCCTGGTAATTTTTGCAGCTACTTTACTTCATTCGGATTCATCCGAGTTTCTTCGCACCTCGAACACCAAGTTTTTTCTTCATTGATTTTGACTGCGACAGTTACTCGAAAAATACTCGGAGTTGATATGTCCTCCAGCTTACGTTTACGTTTTGCATGACAATCACTAAGATTTAAATAAACATGATGTTTTCACCTTACTTGCTTTATATAAAAGAGTCCTTTAGATAAAAGAGTCCTCAGAAATTACCTTCACATGGCTGGAAAACTCGTAAGCCCGATGCATTACAAGCACTCATAAACGTCGAAATACAAAGCGTTCAAGCATGTGAGAGGGTATAAAGTTCACGTTCTTTTTTTCAAAAGTAGAGGGCTACTAATTTCGACTGAAGTATTACAAGAAAGCGTAGGAAGCCGCCACGAAAATTCCGTGAGTAACACGACCTGTAATACATACATATATAATTGTCAACCATGACAGCTTGATAGCACAAGTAGTAGAGCGAAAATTGAAAATCGCCAAGTTTTCGATCGGTTACCCTTATATTATTAATCTTTGAAAGGGCGCATATTTTTAATACCGCAAAAGGAAACAAGTGAAAATTGCAAGACATCAAGTGACATCGCTCCACACTGCACGGTCACATTTGCGTGTTCGTCCGAACAACAACCTCCACATTGTTTTATCTTATAAAAGACGCATAAGCTCGTCGACCTCCAGCTCATGAGTTCATAGATGTCACGTATCATGTAAGTTCTCAGAGCTTCAGCTTCTGTCGCGTAGTCTGAGCAAAACAAATGCTTGCACAAATACCCTTAAGTATGCGCAAGCGCTGCGTCTCTTGCTCATCTCGGTCAAATTATAGAATTCTGTGGTTCTGTTTTGTTTTCCCTTGATAAAACTGCACGACGTATAAATAGTGATCAGCAAGTGGCAGTATTCATGAGCAAACTTCACTGTGCATCTGTCAGCGTTTACCACGTAGTGTCCAGTCCCATCGCCCTCCTCAGTCCTGAACTGTTGTCATGCCTCGACTGTTCAATCCTGAGCAGCTCTCACGTAATAAGTGTGGGATCATCACACTGCGAGCACACTTCGCCACTGCGTATCACTACAGAAAAAATTCCCAAGCATTTCCCCGAGGGTGAACATTGTTAAGTGCGAATGCACGGGGTGATGCTATGAGGGGTATTTATTAATTCGCACTAATATATTTATTATTCACACTATGGTGCCTTTATGGTGTAATGGTTCCTGGGAATCGCAATTTGATCCCACGGGGGAGTTTACGTTAACTCACTGGCGAATGCCAACGGATTTTAACTTTACTCCCCCTCATAGCATCACCCCGTGCATTCGCACTTAACCATGTTCACCCTCGGGGAAATGCTTGAGAGGTTTATTACTGATGATGATGATTAAAGTGTAATTAATCAATTTAAGTGTTGTTTGTCATGAAGCATTTGTACACAGATACATTATATACGAAGTATTATTTATTTACACTTCACGACGCGTCCAGACGAGCAAAGTCCAGGGCTCGCACCCTCTCCCGCGCGGCACGTTCACTGGCTGGAACGGCTTCGGGAACGTCCACTCGCCGTTGACGATTGCGAGCGGCGTCTTGACGCCGGCCTTCATCGCCCTTCTCCGCCTGACGCTTGCGTTGTCGTTCCGCTTCTTCGGGCCGCGTTCGCGGCTCGATGCTGACGCCTCATCTCGGCCTCGCGAGCGCGCAGTTCACCATCCGCTGGTGAACAGTCCGCTGGACAAGCGGGCTGGACGCTTCGCCCGCTTGTCCTCGGCCTCACGAGCGCGAAGTTCGGCATCCTCTGCACGCTTCGCCCGCTTGTCCTCGGCCTCACGAGCGCGCAGTTCGGCATCCGCTGCACGCTTCGCCTGCTTGCACTCGGCCTCGCGAGCACACAGTTCGGCATCCGCTGCACGCTTCGCCCGCTTACGTTCGGTCCCACGAGCCCTTCGCAGCGCCGCCTTGTCTTCCAACGTCGGCGAAACCACCGCGGTACCGTCACCTCCAACGACGGGTACAGTGCTGGCATTCGGTTGTACTGCATTCGTTGTTGATGGTAGCGTTGCCTCCGGGACATCCACCACAAGACCCGCTCTCGACGGGAGACTGAGAGAGAAGGCGGGCGCGCGAGAGAGAGGGGTGCGCGCGCAGCTGCAGCGAGCGAGGACAGCGGAGGAGCGAGCGAAGGGGGAGGGGGTATAAGGCGCGTTACTGACACCGATATCAGCGTCGCCTCCATGGCTTATTCGGTAGAGCGTCGCGCTGCGGGCCGCCAAGTCCTCTTTCTTTTAAAGATAGAGAGAAGACTGTGGACGCCGCCGATGGCAGTGGATGGTTTGGGGTCGCTTATAAAGTGTATTCACACTTAAAAATAAAGAAACCCTTGCCGTCACAGGAACAGGCATATCCTAAACTAGTGGTCGAGATATCTTGAACTTCTAAGGGCATGAAAGGTTAGCCCTATAGTGGGTAAGATACCTGGCTTTGAGCGGGGGGCTTTAAGTTTGAAACTCGCCTCTGGCAACATTTTTGTTGTGTCTTATTTGCTCCAATATTACGCAAGAATGTTTAGGCAATTTAGCCAGGAAATATGTGTCTGTCTCTCCGTCACACGATGGGCTACATGAATAAAGTGGAACGTTAGTAGCGAATAGCATGATGCTTACGCATTTTTAGGCAAGCCCGATTAAATTTCTGAAGATATTTTTTAGGGGAATTGCATCGTTTAAGGCATTACAGACAGACGAAAAGGTTTTCTGGAAGAGCACCTAAGAAAGCTTACGCATTAAAACTACAAACATTATATGCTTTTACAACAATATTGCAAATTTTGATTTTATGTGGAAAGTAATAAGGCGCTGTCCCCGTGGCACAATACAGCAGGAGAGCCGTGTGCTATAGTTAGCAAAATATCAACATCATGAACGGGACGCGCTCGATTACCACCAAAGCATTGATTACAGATGGTTAACCAGAGAAGCTGAAATGTGCAGGCTTTACTCGGCGTTGGCCGTTGTTATTTATTTTTAGTGAACCATTGTGGTAAATAGTGGGATATTCCCAATCACTGGGCTACATAGGCGCTATAGGAGTATTACAGCAGATCATTTATGGTCGAAGAATGAGAGAGATGGAAAGTGAGGGAACGACTACAGAAATAAAGAGTGGAACACACACAGGAAGAAAGAGGGAAAAAAGAGAAGTCCATGGAAGAAAAATAGAAAAAGAAAGACGGGCGAATAGATGGAGAGAAAGAGGTTGACACAGGCTAAAAAAAAGAAAACAAAGGAGAGCAAACATGGCCGTGTATATTGAAATAGAGCAAGGGTTCAGAAAAATACAGTTGAGAGGGTAAAATCACAGCCAAGTTAGGGGCAATTAGGTGCCCAGTAGCTCTGCTGTTACCCAGTCTTGTGCAAATTACTGCAAACTGGGCAGGATTTTTTAACTAATTTTTCAGATCAGCTCATCATTAGAACACTTACGAGAAAGTGAGCAGATCTTAACATTCCCACAAGAGCATCACTGCAAACTATTCTCCCTCTGCGACTCCGTATACAGTAATGCTTTTCTGCCTTCTGCTATGGGCCAGAGCCGACGGCCCACGTCACGTTAATTGAAAAGTTCCACCCTCTTTGTTTCTTCATCTCCGATTTGCTTTGTGAGGTAGTCCTTCATTGCGCATTGAACATAAACGTCTGATTGAATTCACACAATTCCCATGACGTTTTTAGTAGAATTTGTCACAGCGTAGATTTGTGCGTGCATTACTCAATGTTCGGCTCTCGAGAGAACAAGCATGTGGGGAGTTTTGGCTGATAATCGCTAGCTGACACCTACGCAAGATGAATATATTGTAAGCGGCGAAAGTGACGAATAAACAAAATGAAAATAGTGTATCCGGTGAGAACTCCTGCACACCTCGTGCTTATAATACTAACTGAAACCACTATTCAGACCATCAAACTACCACCAAAATTGTCAGTGCTACCAGCAAGTGCAGAAAGCGAATACGCCTTGGCTATTCATCGTCATCGCCAGCACTGAGACAGTCGGCCCATGCAACACGGCCTCTGCAAGAGATTCATTACAGTTAATACTGAAATAAAGGGCCGCAACCATGGGAGAAGTGACTATATTTTCGTGTCCATGTTTCTAATGGAGCACCTATCCAGCTTTCAGTGCTTGAATTCGTAGCTACATACACAACGCTCTAAACACGCACAAGGTTATTCTTACACTAGTCATGCTACATTAAGTACTGTGTTTATTCATAATGTACACAAAAAGTCACAAGCTTCATGACAGGGCAAGGTGGCGTCATTTAGACTGGATGGGAGTTGTACCTTCATTACGCAATAAAAGTAAGGAAACAAGATAAAAGTATCCTTTATTTTGATGTCACTACTAGTACAGTTTGTCGACAGTGCTAATGTTACACGATTCTACCTTAATACTACGAAAAAACAAGGAGTAATAAAGGATACAAAGAGCAGTACAGCTCTTTTAGAAGCACGTTGACGAAAATAAAGCGGGTTTATGGTGTAAATACTACTGAACAGCTGAGCGTGAGCATTATTTCAGTATTTTGCTTGTCACTTAATTTAGTTTGTCGTTTGGCGTGGTTGTGACCATGCAAATTTTGCTTCTTCTGCGTAGATAGAAGCTGAGTAAAAACCAAGCTTTACAGGCAACTACAAAGAAAGCTCGAGAAAAACTGTTGAAGTGAATACCTTTATTATCATAAATTTGCGGGACAATCAAAACAATAAATATCATCTACATCACCACACGTTTCCGTAAAATTTACAAATAAAATAACGTTGGCTCACATTCTACAAGCCGTACGCTATGAGTGCGGGAAAAGTTTGCTTGACAACTCAGATGGTAACAGCTTGGCAAGTTTGCTTTTTCTTTGTACTCCTAAGCTCAACAGACAAAACACGCTTTAGAGGCAATTACGAGTTGAAATATTGAAGCCTTGAAAAATCCATGGAATTATCCTTCGTATTACAACAAAAAATACAGGAGACTCCGAACGAGTTTTTGCCATCAGCAGTTCCCTGCTATGCTGTATAAAGTACCGATTCAGCAAGAGTACATGACAGTCTTCAAGTCGTACGTTGTGAGTATCAATTCAACGCTTCACGTTGCATCTTTTGTTGATTACATAAGAAAGAAGCAAGAAAATAGTCAAATTGGTAAAGAGACTCTAAGGAGGGTTTGTTGAAAGTCTTAATACTGATGCACCCGCAATGGTTTACACGTTGCAGTAAACGGTTCTTGTCAGTCATGTCAATGTTCGCTAGAAACCGAACTCACTTTCAATCCCCTAGGTAGCACAGCTGTTCTACCCAAGGAAGAAGGCAGCGTCCAGAAAGAGACACAAACTAGCAAACAAGCAACAAATGAAATGTAATTGTTTTACTCGTAGTCCGATGGAAACCATAAAAAAGAAAAATACACGCATGCTTACACGTGCTGTCTTAATGCGTTTGCATGGAGAGTGACCCCTCCGGTTGCCGTTAGCCGCCAGCCCCCTCCAGAAAATTTGCATAATCTCCTTTTACACTTAGTTACAGAGTAAATCAACTTACAAAGTGTTGATTCTGTTCAGTGGAAAATCAGTGCAAGTCTCTCAATATAGATTAGATGTCAGATAATTTCAGATCGGATCTCGAGTTCCTTGCTTTATAAACAGTTAGTTGGTTACACTTGCGCACCTAATTTTCCTTTTGTAGCGAAGCATAGCAAAATCAAAAGTATAAAAGCGTACCTGTCCTGACGATATAAAGTATCACAAGGCTTTAGGCTAGTTTTGTTCCCGAACTTCTCCTAATTACGTATAGAAGCTCTCACACTACAAGCGCGCAGGTAATAAACTTACCTCTCCATGAAATTGTGCGCTCGGCTTCACACTGAAAGGATCAGAAGTTGTGAATAGCTGTGTTTTGCTGTGACTGCCCTTGCGCAGGTATGAGCACGCGTTTTTTTTTAGAATTTATTCAGGCAGGGAAATTTGGAGAAGGGAGGGGGTGGTGGAGGGCGGAGTTTAGAGGTGGCACGGACTTCGGGTAGCCCGACGTCATTTCGCCTCTTGCCCGAACCGGGCTTCAGATGACTTTTTTATATATTGGACCGGGCTCGGGCTTGGTCAAAAGGCCGAATTGAGCCAAACATTCAGAGCGTTCACCCTAATCGTCCTTGTTCACCTGTATTCTTTCTCTTGAGGGTAGAAGTAGGCTTTTTGTGAAAACTATATTTGTTTTGTCAATTTTTTCGAGTATGGCATATATAGATTATTTGCTGAAGTTCACGGCATTTAACACTAAAGGCGGAAGAAA
This sequence comes from Rhipicephalus annulatus, assembly GCA_013436015.1. Classification (NCBI taxonomy): domain Eukaryota; kingdom Metazoa; phylum Arthropoda; class Arachnida; order Ixodida; family Ixodidae; genus Rhipicephalus; species Rhipicephalus annulatus. Next base: position 150,287 of record WOVY01011548.1, on the reverse strand, counting down.
CAGCACAGATATGTACTGGGAGTGAAAAAAAACTGCCAAACTTTCTATGAATGTTTTGTTTTTCAGCGTATACTTATTGAAAATAAAAGAATGGGGGAGGAGGACACTTATCTCCAGTAATGTACGATGTATTAAAGTTTTTTTGGTGTTATTGTGACCACGATGTGAACATGAGGCAGGTACTTTGTTACATTGTTCACTCATGTTCTGTGTAGCTACCTGCAAGAAAACGTAACTTGATATATCTGTTCAAACTTGAAGATAACACAGCTGCCTGTAAATTCGTTTCACACCTAGAATATGCTTAAAATGTTTCAAGGGTGATTGATATGCGGAGTTTAACGTCCCAAAACCACCATTTGACTATAAGAGACGCCGTAGTGGAGAGCTCCTAAAATTTAGACCACCTGGGGTTCTTTAACGTGCACCCAAATCTCAGCACACGGGCTTACAACATTTTCACCTCCATCGAAAATGCAGACGCCACAGACGTGATTCGATCCCACGAAGTGTGGGTCAGCAGCCGAGTACCTTAGCCTCTAGACCACAATGGTGGGGCATGCTTCAAGGTATTTTTTTTAATATCGAACCTGAGCTCAGCATTATATTCAACTACTTGTGCCTTGCGTGTACGGTGTCTACAATAGCGACAGGTAGTGCTGAAGACTTGAGAGCCACAGTGGAAGAGGATCGCTGTAAGCTGGTGCGTAAGTCCGACGCCAAAACTTCCGTGTGAGTCAAGTTCGATGTCGTGGTGGACAGGTCAACACTCACACCTGTTGGATATGTGCGATGCATGGCTTGCGAGTCTTTCCTAATCTACGTTTCATCGAAAAGTAGCACTTCACATCTGCAGATTCATCCGTGTGGAGCAGTGATCCGGAAAAGGCAAGCATAACGAAGTTTTCCAAACGCACAAATGCCCTTGTTCCAGCAAATGTAAAAAAAGTTTGTCACAGTGAATAGCACAGTTTTGCGCACGGGATTTACGACTTTGTGACACTGCCAGGGAAGACAGTTTTGCTAAGCTGGCCGAAGAACTGATGAACATTGGTGCACATCATGAACTTTTTTTAAGTGCAGGAAGCCTCCTTCCTCATCGTTGGACAGTTGCGAAAAAGGTTTAGGAACTTGCCGTGCCAGTTCATGCCTGAAATTCTGTCGGCCATAAACGAGAGCCGATGCGCTATCACGACAGACACGTGGGGGCGGATGATCATAGCAAATTTGCTTGGACGACCGGTACCACACATTACATTGACGACAAATGGAAGCTGCACTCGTACGCGCTCTTCACATGTGACTTCCCCAACGAGAAGAAAAGCGGCGAGAACGTCCGGAAAGAGCTCCTGTGTCGGTTTACCAAACTTGGTGTCTGTAGCGACGCTTTTGCCAAAGGCTATATTTATTACATACCAGGGCGCGAACATTATTTGTGCTTTTCAGCCCTGTGACATACTGAACTGTTGCACCTATTTCCTGACTACGGTCCTCCGCAACACTTTTACTGAGGGATTCATTGTAGAAGAAGGCACTTTAATCGATGAGAACTTGAAGAACGTAAAGTATTTCGTAAAATTCTTCAAACAAAGTGGATTAGGCAGTCCTCTCACCAGCGTAGTAATGCAGGAAGTTCCAAGACAATGGAACTCAAAGCTTGGGATGCTCAGATCCATCAGATGTTCCACCAGTTTGAAAATATAGAAACCATGCTCAAAACAAGGAATTCTGGCTCCACAAAAGTCATTACAAGAATATTACAAGGCATTTGATCACTTTCCTGGAACAACTCGAAAAGGCTACACAAGCAAATGAAGCAAACAGGTGTCCAACGCTGCAGCTTGTCATACTGCACATGGAACAGATTTAAAGAAGTCCAATCAACCTTCAGCAAGAAAAAAGTAATTGCGAAAAATTTACTTTCGCACGGAATTTTTCGTGCGTGCACCAAAGGAAATGCATGTATCCTAAATTCACCACATTTGCCTGGCCGCAGTTCAGTCATCTATGCATGCTTTCTCGAGAAGAGTATGAGGAGGTGCACACACGCAAATAAGTTGATGGAAGCATTTCAAATTACAACACCACGCAGCGCGTATACAGAGCGCCCCGCGAAAATTCAGCTCATGTAACCATTCAGTGAGTGGTGCGACATTCATGACAGCGCGCATAACTGGGATGAAGTAGCGAGTACTTGCGTACCGAATAACTAAGCGCGTGCTCCGAATCCGAACTTCTTGAGTTTTGGAAAGAGAAAGAAAAAAATTGCTAATCTTGCAATAAAGATCCTGGTGATTCTAGCTACAAGCGCCAGCAGCTAGTGCATCTTCAGTACTGCAGGATACATAATGCAGGAACGACGCATTCGACTGAATCCTGAGTCTATGGACAACCTCTTGTTTCTGCTCAATAATTTGTGAATGGTTTTGCACTCAGGCGATCTAGACTTTTAACAAGAGTTTTTAAAAAAACAAGCTACAGTAAAGGACTAAACGCTTTTTTTTCTTCATAAATACAATTCCCTTTTTTCTGTTGCCATGTTGTTTATTGCGTCGTTGAACGATCGGCGCGGGCCGGTCCTTGGGCATGACACAACGGGTCAGGCCTAGGCGGCCCGTCCTCCGTACATCATTGGGCCGTGTTGGCCCGCCTCCACAAGCGTCGGGCCTGAGCCTGGCGGTGAAATTGCAGCCCGTGCACACTCTAATTCGCTATGTTGTGAGGTTGTGTCTAACGAACGAAGTAGACATGAAGACATAAGCAGCACGTGATCATTGTCACCACTCTCTTCCTGCTGAAGGCGCACAAACAGTCCCGGTTCTTAAATGAAATGCGTTCGTGACGCTTTGCGTTATCTCTAGCTGAGCTAGTGTCACACATGTCCCGTTTATTAGGGAGGCGATCGCCGGGCTAATTCCAAGAGCCGAAGTATCGGCCCCCCGAACCGCACCACGAAAGCGTGGACAATTTAGAAGTGGTCCTTTTTGGCGCGCCAGCAGGACGCCGGCTGTGGCCCAAAGAACAAGTCAGAGCCGAGAGTTGATAAACAAACAACTTATATTCTCAATAATGGCAGATCGAAAATAATACGCAAAAATGCACACTCCACAATAGTTGCATACAATATGTCACCAATCAAACCAATCAATCAACGTACTACACAATACAATCAGCCACACTTGAAACAACGGACACGGACAACAATACGCACTACAATGCAGTCGCATGCATTGAACAACCAAGACACTTAAGGACTAAAGCGATAGAAAACCTATTCAGTCCAAAGTCCTTGGAACAAAAGTCTGAATGATACTCTTCCGAGAATCACTCACTCAAAGTCCAGCGTTGTTGTCGTTCCGTAGCTCTCGAAGTTTCTCTTCCAGGAAACCTCGCGCCCTCAAATGGCCACTCTCCAAGCTTCAAACTTCTTCGCCGGAAATCCGTCGGCTTCACACACGCAGCTGTTGCCCGCGTCTTCGCTCAATAGCGGTAAACACACGCTCTTGCCTGTAGCCGAGCCTTCACCCCTCAGGTGGTATTCCTCTCTATCTCCTGCTTCGTCACTACGAACGAAACCTTCGCCGACTACACGGCGGAATCCCTACGCGCTCTGGCGTTAACTTCCGTCACCTCCTGTTCTGTCACTACGGGCAGAACCTTCGCCGACTCCACGGCGGAATTCCTACGCGCTCTGGCGTTATCTTCCGTCTCCTCCTGATTTCTCGTCTCGGCCGCTCGATTAAATACTTTCCGCGCCACCTTCCAGAACGTTCTCCTCATTTCGTCGGCGCGACGCGCAGCGAAGGCTGGGGAGAGGCACGAGACGGTTCGACTGCCCTCTCCGGAAGATGATTCACTCGGTCTGACCCCGCCCCGTTCGTTCTGGAAATTTCTAGCGCTTGCCCAGCCACCGCTGTGGGGTGAGGAGGTTCGTCTGCGAAGCCGTGCTTCTGCGGGGAGAGCGCGCGCCCGGGAGCCTTGGATGTTTGCTTTCTTTTTTTTTCTTTTTACCTCGCGGCGTTTCTGCCGCCCGTTGTCGCAAGGATTTGGCGGCACGCTCTTTTTTAGCGCTTGTTCTGTGACACTGCCCCCCACTTTAAGAATATTATCTCATAATATTCAAACCTCACAAACGAGCGCGAACAGTCACCACACACTCTGAACGACTGTAACACAAACCGTCGCTCGTGACACTTCACATTCACAATAGATCACTTAATACAATTGTACATTGTAATTCAATTACACAGCACATGAAATATAACCACAGGCACAAGACTACAACACTTCATCACACATTCCAAACAATACAAACGTACAAAGTTCTCTTATTACAACAATGGTACAATACTATACATCACATCACAGCACAACACTTCGACACTTGTGACACAGGATAACACAACATTAACACAACGTATGGCACTCAGCACTGCCCAACACATTCTGATTCCACCTCAGCACCTATCTTGAGTACTTCGAACAGCGCTTGCGCCCCTTTTTGCGGTGCTCGCTCGATCTCTTCTTGTGCTTCCACGTTCTTTTTCGGCGAGCCCTTTCCAACGACGATATCTGAGGCGTCGTCTCAGCCATCGTTGTCTCTTCCGACACCGTTAACGCGTCATTACATTCGACGGGTCCTGTCTGTTTATTTACCCGCTTGATAATGCCTCTACATTTTGCCCGGCTGGCCAACTCCGTCTCCTTTACACTATCAGTCGGTTGAGGTCGTGCCGACGTACGTCCAGTTGCTCGGCCTGTGAACCTATTCGACACGATCGTCTTCTCCTTCGCTGTCTCTTGCGCCGCAGCTTCACCTTGGGCTGTAGTGAGACCCGTCACGGGATGCTCCTCCACTGTATCTCGCGGTCGCTGTGTTGGCGAGGGCTCTATCTTCGGGTCTTCTCCCAAACATTCTGGATCGTTCGGCCCTCGCGCCCCGTCGATGTTTCCGATGACAAGGTCGTAAAGGGGGGTCGTCATGCATAGAGCTGTAACCTTCCCGCTGAAGTACGGTGTTTCAACCTCAATCTCTGCTTCGGGAAGCATCCGAACCGTACGATCAATTAGGCAAACCGGTTTCGTTCTGCCTGTCAACTCCCTTTCCCGTACCAACTCTCTCCGCACGATAACCGTGGAGCTGCCGGTATCTCTTAACACCGTAATCTTTTTGTCCGCAACTTTTCCAGGCAGCGTTGGCATTCCTTTCGTAACACCGGTTGGCTGTTTTGACATTACAGCACCAACAATAGGAATTTTCTCCCCGTTTTTCAACTCTACGAATCCATCAGTGACGGCATTATTATCAGATTTCGGTGCCGCTTGAACACAGGATACCTGGTGAGTTTGACTCACTCCGTTCCGACATGCATCTGCTTTGTGCCCAGTCTGACCACACTTGAAACATTTTACTGCCGTAGGGCTCGTAAAGATCGTTCTACAGTTTTTCGCGCGATGACCCACTCGGTTGCACAGAAAACATCGCGGAATGCTCTCTGGTGCACGCTTCTTTTCTTCGGGAGCCAATTTCTTCGAATCGTCGGGACACTCCTTCTTTACCTTGGCCAAATTAGTGCCACCTTGCGCTTCCAAGAATTGATCAGCCAATTCAAACATTCCTTCCCACAACTCAGCCTTCCTCTCTTTCAAGTACAGCGACAGGCTTGGGTGGCAACTAGTAAGAAACTGTTCTCTAATCAGGAGCTCTCTAAGCTCATCGTACTCCTGTGCTGTCCCTGAAAGTTCAATCCATCTGTCGAAATAATGGCAAAGTCGGGCGGCATACTGCGTAGCCGTCTCACCGTCAGCTGGCTTTCCTGTCCGAAATCTGTCCCGGCATCCTTCCACAGTGAATCTAAATCGCTTCAACAAAGCCGCTTTCACCTTTGCGTAGTTGGCTGCATCGGTCGGCGTCAGCCTACCGTACACACTGAGCGCTTCACCACTCAAGCAAGTACTCAAAGCAGTTGCCCATTGATGTTCCGGCCAATTCTGGCTCTTCGCAATCGTCTCAAATCGGTGGAGGTACGCGTCTAGGTCGTCCTTCCTTTCATCAAACGCTACGAGCAGCTTGCTTGGGTTCAAGCGGAAGCCGTGATCTTCCCGTTCGCTGCTTTCGACTCTAGCTTGGACGGGAGTTTCGCTTCGCTGTTGCAAACGGAGCCACTCGAGTTCCATCTCGTGCTGCCGCTGCCGCTCCCTTTCAGCCATCTCCGCTTCTCTTTCTTCCTTCAGCTGCCGCTCCCTCGCTTCTCTTTCTTCTCTCGCCCTTTCGGCTGCCAACTTCTCTCTCTCCACCGCCTCTTTCTCCTTCTGGCTTACCCATTTCCGTAGTTCGGCGCCGGAAAGACCCATCTTCTCTCCAAGCGCAACTAACTTTTCGAGATCCATTGTGTCTCGCAACTCGCAAATACAACCTTGCCGCGTGCAAAAAGTATCTGCCTAAATCAGTCTATCGGAACACTCTCCTGTACTCGTTAACGAGAACACTGAACAACACACAAAATCGTTCCGATAGCAGTATCACCAACTCGAGGCTCTTTCCTACTACTTTGGACACACTGTGCACCAAAAGGTCCTGTATCGCGGACGCCAGATTAATTGTCACACATGTCCCGTTTATTAGGGAGGCGATCGCCGGGCTAATTCCAAGAGCCGAAGTATCGGCCCCCCGAACCGCACCACGAAAGCGTGGACAATTTAGAAGTGGTCCTTTTTGGCGCGCCAGCGGACGCCGGCTGTGGCCCAAAGAACAAGTCAGAGCCGAGAGTTGATAAACAAACAACTTATATTCTCAATAATGGCAGATCGAAAATAATACGCAAGAATGCACACTCCACAATAGTTGCATACAATATATCACCAATCAAACCAATCAATCAACGTACTACACAATACAATCAGCCACACTTGAAACAACGGACACGGACAACAATACGCACTACAATGCAGTCGCATGCATTGAACAACCAAGACACTTAAGGACTAAAGCGATAGAAAACCTATTCAGTCCAAAGTCCTTGGAACAAAAGTCTGAATGATACTCTTCCGAGAATCACTCACTCAAAGTCCAGCGTTGTTGTCGTTCCGTAGCTCTCGAAGTTTCTCTTCCAGGAAACCTCGCGTCCTCAAATGGCCACTCTCCAAGCTTCAAACTTCTTCGCCGGAAATCCGTCGGCTTCACACACGCAGCTGTTGCCCGCGTCTTCGCTCGATAGCGGTAAACACACGCTCTTGCCTGTAGCCGAGCCTTCACCCCTCAGGTGGAATTCCTCTCTATCTCCTGCTTCGTCACTACGAACGAAACCTTCGCCGACTACACGGCGGAATCCCTACGCGCTCTGGCGTTAACTTCCGTCACCTCCTGTTCTGTCACTACGGGCAGAAACTTCGCCGACTCCACGGCGGAATTCCTACGCGCTCTGGCGTTATCTTCCGTCTCCTCCTGATTTCTCGTCTCGGCCGCTCGATTAAATACTTTCCGCGCCACCTTCCAGAACGTTCTCCTCATTTCGTCGGCGCGACGCGCAGCGAAGGCTGGGGAGAGGCACGAGACGGTTCGACTGCCCTCTCCGGAAGATGATTCACTCGGTCTGACCCCGCCCCGTTCGTTCTGGAAATTTCTAGCGCTTGCCCGGCCGCCGCTGTGGGGTGAGGAGGTTCGTCTGCGAAGCCGTGCTTCTGCGGGGAGAGCGCGCGCCCGGGAGCCTTGGATGTTTGCTTTCTTTTTTTTTCTTTTTACCTCGCGGCGTTTCTGCCGCCCGTTGTCGCAAGGATTTGGCGGCGCGCTCTTTTTTAGCGCTCGTTCTGTGACAGCTAGGTAGCTGACTACTAGCCAAACGCAAAAAAAAAATCGATTCACAGAGTCGTCGAATCTGTATGTATGCCAGAAGCTTCTTCGAATATTATTTTTCTCATTTCCCAGCGTTTTCTTTGCTTTTAACGAGTTATATTTCAGATCAAAAAATACATTGTGAGACTCGACTATATTGATAAAAGAGCTTGTGAGATTTTATGCACGAAAATCGCAGTATCATTATAAGAATACTGTCACGCCCTAGTGGCAGCTGAGGCTGAGAAGAAAAAAGTTGTGGGCTGTTGGGGCTAAAAGTTTGTTTTTGTTTTATTCTGAAATTTCATTTAATGATTTTAAATGCATAACTAATCAATTTAAAGATCCTGCTGCCCGCTTCTTGGGCGATCCCCCTTTGTGAGCGTGTACCAGAAAAGCAAGAGAGCCTTCATGATATCAACTGAACCACCGTTCACTACGTCACGACCGTTTTTGTCGTTTTTTCTGATTGATTGATATGTGGGGTTTAACGTCCCAAAACCACCATTTGATTATGAGAGACGCCGTAGTGGAGGGCTCCGGAAATTTCGACCACCTGGGGTTCTTTAACGTGCACCCAAATCTGAGCACACGGGCCTACAACATTTCCGCCTCCACCGGAAATGCAACCGCCGCAGCCGGGATTCGAACCCGCGACCTGCGGGTCAGCAGCCGAGTACCTTAGCCACTAGACCACCGCGGCGGGGCTTTTGTCGTTTTTTCTCGCAAGAAACTGGTGAAAGTGCTGGGTAATCGAACGTCCTATGCCTGCAGGTCCGGGACCGGCAACAACCAACGCCACTACACTATCGAAGCCGCCGTCACCTTCAAGGTCTACAACCCTATACGGTCCCTTGGCAGTTCTGCAAGGAAAATGTTTTCTACAACCGCAACCCAAAGTGAGCACGTCATTGACCCATCCGCTGCCATACCGTGAGTTGTCAACATGGCTCGCACACGTAACCTTTTTCACAGCAATCCCGGTGAGGTTGTGGAAGACTGGTTGGACCACTTCGAATGGGTGGCTGCCATCAACGACTGGGACAATTGGCGTTAAGTTGAAAACGTCCACATCTCCCTTCTTGATGCGGCCAGAGTGTGGTACAAGAACCACGAGGCTTTGTTCGCCAGCTGGCTGGAAATCCATCGGCTACTTTATGAGGCCTTCAACAACCCCGAGCGGAAAGACATAGCTGAGCAGGCACTGTCTGCAGAATTTCAAACGCCGAACGTCAGTGTCGCCATGTTTGTGGAAGAGATGATACGACTGTTCCGAATAGCTGATTTGCAAATTCCAGACGCCAAGAAATTAACACTGCTCATGCGCGGCGTGAACGGACAAATTTTCGCGCCCCTCATGCGTAACCCGCCAACAATATTGTATCAGTTCGTCCATGAGGTGACAATTATAAAGCGCATGTTTCGGCAGCGGTTATCCCAGTACGAGCGACAGACTACCCACTCCGCTGCGTGATCGTTTGTGCCTGAGCGTTATGACAGCGAGACGCTTACAGAGCTTATACGGCAGGTTGTCCGAGAGGAAATTCAGAAGTGTCATACCGCAATATCTCTGAGCGTCGCAGCTGTAACCAACCTCATTCAGAATAAAATAAGGCAAATCTCTCCCCCCCCAAATTCCGAGCCGAACCTCCCAAGCTATCCTACGCGGATGCTCTGTCCGTATACACCGTCGACGGCTCATTTCTCGCATCCACCTTCTGAGGCGTCTCGACGTTTCCTAAGCCCAATACACCATCCAGCTTTGCAGACTGAATATTGCCCTGGCCCGCGGAACTCAAGCGTATGGCGTGCACCTGATAATCGATCTTTGTGCTACCACTGTGGCGAAGCCCGACGTATGTACCACGACAGCTACTACCGAAGAATTGGCCTCCGTTGATTCCACTCGAATGCCTGTTGTCCATGCTATGGTGAGCGGCCGTACGAAATGGAGCAGTACTTGGAAAGCAGTCATCTCCCTCCTGGCCCTCAGCGACGACAGTCATGGTCACCATCACCCTGTCGGCCCACATTACCAAATCACGTCCGAGCAGCCTTTGAGTCCACTGCTTTCAGTGGCTCAAGTTAACGCCAGGGAAACCGAGAATGGCGATCTCCGCGGGGGTGAGGCCACTGTCACGCGAGCTGACAAATATCCTCCGATGCCAACCCAAAATGACGTACCGCTGACTCCTTCTTTTGTAAGCACTAAAAGTACGTCTGCTGCTATAACTATTTCTGTTGACTGTCATCCAGTAACCGCATTTGTCAATACAGGATTTGATTACTCGGTGATGAGTACTGCATTAGCCACCAAGCTACGCAAGGTACTGTCAACGTGGAACGACCCATAACTGATCACTGCTGGAGGACACCTTGTGTCACCAATAGGCCGGTGCAACGCAAGACTTGAAATATTTGCGCCGGCCTTTGTATCATTTTTCCATGTGCTACCCAAATGTTCCAGACTGATTATATTGTGTATGGAGCGGTCATTAATCTGCGAGATTTGTTCGTAGTGTTCGCTAACTGTGTTCAAACAGATTCGGATGACGCGGATGAACGTCGACGGGTGGCGTTACGCGTTGTTGACGACTGTGTAACATTACCGCCTCGTAGCAGGATCTTCGTCCTTGAAGAGTCTAACAGGAACAAGCAGGCACAGGCAAAGTAACGTTGCTTTACTAATGGGTTGAGAGATCACCATAGATCGTGGTATCGTAGAGCTCCGAAATGGGTGCACCACGATCTTAGTGACCTTCTTCACTGTTCAATACAAGCGTTTGGCGAGGTGCACTCCCATAGCCCACTGGGAAACCCTCGAGGATTTCAGCATCTGTGCTTTGATTACGACGCATTCCGCAGATGAAAGCTGTGATGTAGCCGTTACGAACCACATCAACGTTAGTCAACAGTTGGAGCAACAAAAGCGGGAAAGACTGCTCAGCTTGCTGTCATGTTTAGCGACTGTTTCGCTACTACATCGAAGGTCCAGCAGACTCTTCTAACCAAACACAAAATCATCACGGACCCAACCGTCCAACCGGTGCACCAACACGCTTACCACATATCAAACAATGAAAAGGATGCTCTTCGTCTTCAATTCAAACAAATCGCTCAATGACGACGTCATTCAACCTTCAATTAGTCCATGGGGGTAACCTGTTGTACTGGTTAAGAAGAATTATGGCTCGCTCCGATTCTGTGTGGATGACCACAAACTGAACTCTATCACTAAAAAAAACTTTTATCCCCTTCACTGTATTGAAGACTCTTTAGATCGTATGCGACATACTCGCTACTTTTCTTCGATGGATGTTCTTAGCGGGTACTGGCAGATTTATGTTGACGAACGAAACCGGAAAAAAACTGCGTTCATAACCCCTGACGGCCTCCACAAATTCAAGGTCCTCCCTTTTGGATCATGTTTCGCTCCAGCTACGTTCCAGCGAATGAAGGTCACAGTGTTAGCAGACGTGATGTGCCATTCATGTTTAGTGTACTTAGATGACGTAGTTTTTTACACGACTTTTGAAGGGCCCATCGAGCAGATTCAAGGCCATTGGTACTTCCGGTCTCTCGTTGAAGCCGGAAAAGTGCCACTTTGATACGAGGAGCTAAGATTATTGGGCCATATTGGGAGCAGTAAAGGTGGGCGTCCTGACCCCGAAAAAATCACGGCAGTTTCTTTATTCCCGATGCCGAACCGAAGCAAGATGTGCGCCGATATCTAGGCCTTTCTGCCTATTACCGCCGTTTTGTGCCAAATTTTTCTAAAATCGCAGGACCTTTGCAACAACTAATCAAAGCCTTTACCTGGCGCTTGGCCCCATCTGACGCTTTCTGTGAGCTTCAGCAACGTCTTCAAAACCCACCAATCCTTGATCACTTTGACACAGAAGCAGATACAAAAGTGCACACTGATGCTAGCAACCTTAGCCTCGGAGCCAATCTTGTGAAGTTTCAAGATGGCGTTGAACCCATTATCGCCTATGCTAGCCACGCGTTGTCTTCTGCCGAGAAGAACTACACAACAGCTTAAAAAGAATGCCTGGCCGTCATATGGGCTATTACAAAGTTCTAGTCATACTTGTACAAACGGTCCCTCCGTATTGTCAGTGATCACCACTCTCTCTGCTGGTTGGAGAATCTCAAAGATCCTTCGGGTCGTCTTGCAAGACGGAGCCTTCGGCTGCAGGAATTTGAGTTGATAATCGTGCACCGGTCTGGCCAGAAAAACGCCGACGCCGACTGCCTTTCTCGTGCCCCCGTCTAGACCGCTCCAAAGGGTTCTTTCTTTTCACTCTAGCCACTTCCAATGTGGCCCAACAGCAACGCCAAGACCGAGAACTACAACCACTAATCGAATACCTCGAAGGAAGTCGCCCACTACATTCCTGTGATTTTGCGCGTAACTTGCCTTTTTTTTTTGCCTATACGCGACGACGGCCTCTACAAGCGCAACTTTAATTTCGTGCAAGCAGTTTACCTGCCAGTAGTCCCGGGCATCTTGGCTTCACACGCACTCTGGCGAAGAATAAACATAAGTACTATTGGCGGAAACTCTCAAAAACCGCGAAGCAGTACGTCAAAACTTGTACTGCTTGCCAACACCGCAAAGTTGCCCTTATGAAACCAGCCAATCTCCTCCAGCCTGTCAGACCTCCGCACACACTTTTCAAACAGGTCGGCATGGATTTGCTTTGGCCGTTTCTCAACTCTACAACTAACAACCACTGGATTGTTGTCGCCACCGACTATTTGAATAGATTTTGCGAAACCCAAGCCGTTTAGCGAGCTACTGCGCTCGACGTGGCCATCTTCTTCGTCAAAAACATCGTTCTCTGTCATGGTGCCCCAGCTGTTCTCATGACAGATTGCGATACAGCCTTCACGGCGCTGTTGCTTTGTAATATCTTGAAGCTGAGTGGTATCACACACCGAACAGCAACAGCATACCACCCGCAGACCAATGGTTCGACCGAGCGCCGCATCAAAACGATTGCAAATATGGTTTTAATGCACGTATATCCTCGAATCAATAAATTTAAGACGAAGTCCTCCCTTACGTAATACTTGCCTACAACACGGGTCTCCAAGAAACCACTAGATTTGCACCTTTCAGACTCGTTTACAGTCGCGATGTGAACACGATGATTGAAGTAATGCTCATTCCAACTCCATCCGTCACCACTTCACCGGATACAATCGTCTTCGTCCAGTGTGCTGATGCAGCACGAAATCTTGCGGGGCTACACATTTTGTCTCGACAAGACCAAGATGCTCGCCGGTACAACATCCATCACATAGTGGTGGCCTACAATACGGGTGACATAGTCTGAATTTGGATGCCTATACGACAATGCGGCCGCTCAGAAAAAATTGTTGTGCTGGTATTTCGAACCCTACCACGTTCTGCATCGCATTGCCAAAGTCAACTACAAAGTTGTGGCAGCGGAGACATCGCACCACTCTCATCCACCACGTTCTTCTAATGTGGTTCACGTCAACAGGAATAAACCACAGCATTCGCGCCGACTGCAAGCTACAAACTTTGCTGTGTCCCGCCTGCTATCAATCACAATGTGTCTCTCTTTCTTGTTTATTTAATTTTCTCCTTTGCAATTCAGGTCAGTCTTAACTTTCTCGGCTTATTTTTCAATTTTGTTTCGAGCTACGGTATCAAGCTGAAGCACTTTTTTTTCTCGTGACGAGAGGGTTATTCCATGCGCTAGTGGCAGTCGAGGCTGGGAAGGGAGAAGTTGTTGACTGTTGGGACTAAATGTGAACAACCATTCGCTGCGTCTCGACTGTTTTTGTCGTTTCCTCTCACGACAATATGCACTTCTCAATAAGATAAATATTCAAAAAGACAGCTCGGACAAGTATTTGTCGGCAAACGAAGAGACGAAGCAGGCCAGCGAAAGATAAGTTAATAATTACGGAGATGATGTGTAAGACTGCCGATTCACGGACGACAGCTACTCTTCGCTGTTAAAGAGAAACCTAGCACAGTAATTAGGTACTGTGTTTCACCCTTTAGAAATTCACACGCAAAACCATGAGATACGTGCATTATTTGCTCCACGTCTCCGAGTGAGAATGAGCGCAGTCGAGTCGTAGAAAGGTGATTTCGTCGAAACTGAGAGAGCCAAACAGCGGGCACCAGGAGTTGGCGACGAGGAAAACTCCTTCAGCAAACACCGGAGGACGCAAAACGTGAGCTCAAGAACACAGCGACGGGCAATGGTGTTGCCGCAATACATGACACGGAGGAAGCGTGAAAAGGGCGCGTACCGGCGACGACGTATTTGCACGAAAACACTCTGCGGAGTATACGGCGGAGCCGGTCAAACAAGCCACAAAATAGGCCGGAAGCAGCGCGCTTGGGGCCTCGGCGCTTTCTCGTCACCTGTTTGCAGAGCGCCCCGCGAGGCTTGGTGCCTGCGTGAACGCGTCGGTGCTATGCGAGCTTGCGCGCCGTAGGGAAAGGCGACGGTTGTGTGTATCGAACAAAACGACCAGAATGGAAACAAGCTATGGATATGACCAGAAAATGGAAAGAAAATATTGTCTTGGTGCTTCTAGCTCCGCGATTTTAATCGAGGTAATGCATGAAAAAGGTAAGCTTAAGATTCGAGAGGGCGATGGGTTGATGTGCGCAACCAAAGTAGGATATTTTTTTTTATCGTGACCCGTGTGAAATGCGCCACTTTGGTTGGATTTCGATATTCTTTCCTTCTTTTTTCACGAGTGTTTTCGATAAAATACAAGCACTTCTTCTTTCTGGGAAATATGTAGCTTTGAATAAAATCATTTGAAAGTTTCAGAAACCTTGTTCTAGACAGTCAGTGTTAGGAGAAAGCACTTTCTAGGAACAAAAAAAATATATGCAAAACTAGGGTCTGAAAAAGTGCCATTCTTGGCTCGGCAGCTTGCGAGCCATGAGTGTGTAACTGAGTACAGAACGAGCAGCACACGTACCAGCATTTGTGTTATACAAAAGGTCAGTATGCACAGGCAAGAATTCACAGCAATGTATTACTGCAACCTCTCTCTTCTTCCGCGTATTTTTGTTGTACGTTTGTATCCACCTCTCCTGTATCATCAGTTAGGTAGCTATTGATTATTTGTTGTCCTGAACACACTAAAATACAAGGTTATGTAGTATTAGAACAGCACCATGGACGAAGGCTGCATTCGCGAACCTGCGCCTCCAAAAAGAGAAGCCTAAGCTGCTGATGTCGATATTTACAGAAAGATCAGTGGAGACACTAATGGCGGTCAACCTCTTATTGGTCAGACGGATTCTTCAACAGTCAGCAGATAGGGCCTATTGTTGTTCTCACCCATTGCGGAAGTATAAAATATGAGAGAACTGGCAGTGTATCCTATTCTTACATAAACTTGATGAAAAAGAAAGAAGTTACCAAGAATGAAGCTTATCGTTATTGTTTTTGTTTCCTAAAAAAACTGTCCCGTCGAGGTCATTGCAGTTGAACAAAACAATTGATTTGGGATGTGGAAGATGCACGAGAATCACCCATGAATGTGTTAAAGTACCAGCTAATATGCTGAAACGAAGTGCTAAGAAAGATGCCTTTAAGGTAACCCCGATATGCTAGAAGCTTAAAATTCTTCATATCATGCAAAAAAAAGGAATGCATATCATAATAAAGCCACCTTCGAAAGACCTACAGTAACCAACATGCAATGTAGAGTTATTACAATTGGGTTAATAACAAGTACTAATAGGCTTAACAAAGATAGTGAGAAAATACTGCTTCATTAACAGATAACTATGCATTAATCTATATGGCCTTTATTTTGGAGGTGCTATCACCCCCTGTAAAGTAGTTTTCGCGTCATGGCACACACGCATCCGGCACAATTGTCGTTGTTCGGCAGTGTCGAGCTCGCGCCGTGTAAAGTCACTGGAACTTTAATGTCAAGACACTTTAGCACTGTGGCACCAGCAGCGCCACCAGGCGGAAGCGCGGTTACGTGGACCCATGAGGAAGAACACTTTTTTCTGTAGGTTTTGCGTGGCCGTGGACGATTATGTCATGTGTGAGGCCCGTGGAGACAATTACGCGGCTTGGTCTCACGGACTCCTTGGGTGAGTGGGCGACGCCTCATTCGGGGTACCTTGTAGGCATAATTTTGCTTGTATTTGCTATGTTCTTGTGTGTGCTGTTTCGGCATTGTGTTTGGGTTATTTTCCTTATTACCAGTCATGCGTTACATTCGTCTCGTCAATTCACCATTGTAAAAGCAGTTAGTAAATGTCTACGTGTTCGTTTATGGCTCGTCGGTGTGTGCGGAGTCAACCTGTTGCCAGAGCAAGTCTTTTATTCTCGCAGTAAAAAAGAAAGAATGTCGGTCACTTACACAGTGATTGGATTACTGAGCGAAACGAAGAAATGAATGCAGGTTACCAGCAGGCGCAGTAAATTACCGTGCACAACTTTTGACATTCAAATCAGCTTGTTTTCAACATGATCTTGAGGTGACTTCACACGACGTACCGTGGCGGCAGCTTAGTGACCATCCAGTTATGGCGCTGTGTGTAAAGTGGAGGGTTCGATTCCGGTGACTGCGTTTCAATGAGGGCAAAAAACAGAAACGCTGGTCTGTTTAGGCGCAAATAAATAAAAGAGAACCTTAAACGGACAAAATTGATCAGGATATCCTCAATACGACGCATCTCCAGAATTGATAGTGTTGCTGGCGCACTTGTAGAAGCTGTCCATTTAGTTTTATTATTTTTCCTTACAAATCGAACGCACCAATGAAGCAGCACGCAGCACATATTGCTACCAATAACGTAACCTATAGAATACTCTTGTTATAAAGCAGCTTGTGAGCTGAAACAACATTCTTACAACGAAAGAAGTGGCTTCAAATACGAATATGTTTCAATAAAATAGCGCACATATCTAACGTACCAACAATTCGAAAGCCCACTTCACAAAAGTAGCGCTCTGTGGAAATTAATTACGCTCCAAATTTTGTTTGCTTTTTCATTTCTAGAATTTTAAGCTACTAAATCGAAGCTCCGATAAGCAAGTACAAAAATAGTGAGACTTAGGAGCGGCCAGAAAGCCCCCGGGGGCTTCAAATGAGTCTCAGTCGTAGCTCCGATTGCACACAATCTTAGCCAGTTTCTGTGCACTCTTCATTCTCTTGCTGTATAGGTTTTGCTTCTTTAAAAAATCAAGCAGTTTGTCTCTTCAGAAGATGGAAGACACCGTTCGGAGGAAAAAAAAAGAGTATCTCGTCCTGTCTGAAGGTCGGTTTAGTCGAAGTCAAGGCACACGACTCTTCCAATATACAAGCGCCAGGAAGGCGCGCTATAAATGTTGCAAACGGTGTCCCACAATTTCGAAAATCTTGTTCTTAGTAGCGATAAAACAAGGGTGACGAAGAACGCCACCCACCAGCCAATGGTGCGGAGAAAGAAAAGAAGAAGAAGAAGGCTCACGAGGAATGAAACAGAAAGCCATCAACGAGATGACCTCGGCGCTTTGGCCATATGAGTCCACGGCCATGTGGTCAGAGTTGGCTCGCGGGACGCAGAAGAGCGCGAATATATCGCAAAATAGCTATCACAATGTGCCACGCCTGCATCTCTAGTTTTGTTTCTTTTACTTTTTCTCCACCCCGGTGGAATAAGCCAGGTGGAAAACATATCACCGTCGCCCAGGGGTTTTTCGAAATGCGTGACCTGTATCTGACGCCGATGCCATCGCGCTAGCCGCAAAAGTCAATATAAGAACAAAGAATAGAAAATAATTGGTAGTGGGAATTCGCGATAGCAGCCAGAAGAAAGGGGGACACCAGCTATCTTGTCAGCCACGCCTGGTCCTCTGAACCCGATGTTTTGCAGCACTATGGCCGTGCATATGTTACCGTTTTATTTTCGCCATATATGCAGCAGAATTTTAGGGGTGCCTCCCCTCGCCTAGTATCATTCTTTGAACTTTACAGCCGCACTCGCGAAGACTTTTCCACCATGTTCGTCAATCATTTAATGTAGGAATAAAGCATTGCCTCTATCATATGCCAGACGTCACTTTTATCTCTGGTGTCGCTACAGGCTGTTTGCAAGCATGTAAATGGTTTTATCTCAGCGCATAAGCCTATCGCCAAGGATCCTCGATGATTTGCGTATCTCTCAAACATCCATATTCCTAAGTAACCCTATAAAGAATATCCACCATTAAAAAAGAACAGGCGTCTTGACCTTGCGGACCGATGGTGGATGCACATTCACGCTTTCCTTGGTCATCACGGACGATCAGTTAACCGAAACTAAAGCGCTGATCCCCCGGTCATAGCCATGTTGTCTTCAAAGAGATATAAGCAGCCATAGCCAGCTGTCACGGTCACCTCGGGCGCACGCACGCCAATCACAGGCCCGATCAGCCGGTAAAAAGATGCCACAGGGACACAGGAAGAAACACGAATTCAACATACTCTGATAAGGACATCGCTCACCTCCAGGGGTCAGATCTTCGGGCCTGAAAGTTGTGTTTAGTATATATACTTTTATAGCATACCAATTTAGCGGGCGAAACGAGGATGGCCATTTAGACAAAAAACGGTTAGTTGAACCCCCACTGAATACTAATGGCCTTAATTAGATCGTTCTCACCACGCGCTGAAAAAATTTCAATTGAACAAAACTTGTCAGCGGATAGTATATAGCCGGCGTTGTCAGATTGCAGCTGATTTTACTACGGGCTTTGAGTATCAAAACAGTTGCAGATGCTGTCAGACCTTGCTTTGAATTTGGTAGCTTGCCTGCATAATCTTTAATGAAATCAGGTCATGCACCATTTGCATCCATATATGCTCCGAAAGAGGCAGAACTTTGACTTTTTACGTATGCAGGATATATTTCCAGAAAAAAAAACGCTAGATATTTGGTGCCTGAAGATGAACTTTGTCTTCGATTGCCCCCCTCCTTGCATATGCATAATTTAGTTTTTACGCTACGCAGATTCTATTGGCCTCCAACCGCAAAGGAGTTCCCTCAACATCGAAACGTCTTCATTACAGCGCAGCGGCGAACAGTTTACAAGCGTCATCAGCGAAGCCTATGAGCTCTTTTTGTTCGGCTAAGCATATACAGGCCAGCTGCATGGTAACTGTGGGCCTCTACAGCCGAGATAGAACATTACGCAAGCCTGTCGCTGCTGCCACTCAAATATGACTTGCGTGGTTAACAGACGCACGTAGGCCCAGTCTCGTGGGGACGTCGCAGAAGCTGCAAAAGTAGCAAGCTCTTAGATTAGATTAATTTATGGCGTGCATTCTGTGGATGCGTCAGACGGTTCGGCTGCTGGAATCACAGACATTAACCAGATGAAACACGCAGCACGAAGGTCACGTCTGGAGATTTCTTCCCATGCACGAACAAACGCGCGTCTCTTGATCTTTGCGTAAATGTGCTTCCAAGTATAGTCATACAATGAAAGAATGAGTATTGGTAAACTTGCGCAATTAGGTCTTGAACAAGACAATTTAAATTAGGGTAAGATTTGCAGACAAAGGTGCGGAGTAGGTGTAGTTAAAGCAACCTCGTGAGCGAAAAAAAAAGAATAATGCTATATGTCACCCTTGAACAGGGGTGACAGCCATACAATAATTGCAGATGTTGTTGCAAATAGGAAGTTTTTTTTTCTGAGCACATTTCCCCGTATTAAAACGTTATATATTAGTGACGTAAGAAGTTCAATAATTGTGTTCGATATTAGTGATGTGAAAAGGTTACACGGACATATTTTACCAACATGTTTTCTTTTTAACTCGAAGGAAAAAGCACATAATCAACCAAGCTGGTGCAACGTACGTTATCTACGAGTGCACTTCCAGCTCATCAAGCTGTAATTGTAACCGTCATATTTGAGAAAACGACAAACTACTTCACCGCGGAAACAAATTTGACGGGAGGCCTTTACCGTGGAAGCCAAATGTTACGTTGAGTGTTGTGCGCATGACAGGGTAAACTAGGTATCATTGAAACATGTTTTCGTCCTTCTGTAAACATAAAATAGGCTGCTGACGATAATGACGATCATGGCAGTGGCGTGCCGAAATTGCGCAAAATGAGAGAACTCATAGGCTACATGCATATCTATTGCTTGCCCTTGTGTTACGATCAGCGCGATCTGTGAATCGCTTTTAAAATATTTTTCATTAGTGTTTCCTCAAATTCGTTGAAGAGATTTGTGGCGTTGCATCTAACGCAACCAGCTATTCGATGAACGCACTTTGAAACGCACCGACGGAATCTGCGTGCTATTCGACCCAGTGACGCCCGTGTTCTGATACGGCTGCGGCGTCTGAGCTCGCTGGTGATGGTCCCGCGCACATGGGTTTTAAAAGCTATTCCCACAATAAACTGAGGGCTTTCAAAGACGATAGTGTTTCTTTAGGACCTTCGACGCAAAAACTTTGGTCTGTCTGTCTGTTTGTCCACCATTACCGCGAACAGGGTACTCTAAACAGCACCAGCCGATACCCCGAACGGCCGACCCCAACCGCAGTGCCCCCCAATGTTGCTCAAGAATGATCGTTCATACGTGTGTGACTGTCAATTGAAAAGCAATTATTGCGCATATCTAAGACACCATAACCACACGTGTAAATTCTGTATGTTCGTTTTTTACTGGAAAATGCATACATTAGTAATTCTAAGGACTGTAGCGCTGATCACGCTGCGCTGACCATGCAACGCTTGCAGGAAGAAACGAGTGTTTCCAACGCTTTGCTAAGATGACACGGTGGTGGCCCCTAACCGTGGCCTTTGCGTTCTACACATTATCACCTCTGAGACAGGCGCACACGCTCGTCTCAGGGCCACGCGCTTTGTTTTTCAAATAAAACTGCCAGACGGCGCTCATGTCTCACGTGTGGCGTGACTTGATGCGCTCGTTCCCCTCCGCTGCACGCTCGAGGCACCCCAACGAGCGCCTCCGGAATACCATTCACTGATTTGCTTGCGCAGAACATCAAATGAATGTTTCGTTTCACTCTCTTAACACAGAAGACTGTCGTCTTTCGACAACATTTGCAGAATAACATGCAGATACGGGGCCAATTTTTTAGTTTGGGTATTGAACACTTGCACCTTGTGTTCTTTCTTCTCCGCGTCTGCCCCGACCGGTGGCATGTAACGCGACAAACGCGAGTTTACAAAAGCATTAAACATGCAAAGCTCGAAGGGGAGACATTACAAAGTTTAGGTCACTTAGGAAGGCTTCATCGCCCTATATAACAAGGACAGCAACAAGGACAGCAACTGCATGGCGAGGAAGACAGGCTGTTTTGTATCGTTTAACAACGCGGTGCATTATTATCTAAACTTACTTGATGCCAACGCAGTGATAATACTTAGATGTACTACACTCTAGTGAAACAACTGTGTAATTTTAAGGCGTGAGCAAGAGTGTTGTCAAAAGAAGGAGCAGAAAAAAAAGGAGTGCAAGAAGAAAAAAAAACAATTCCACAGTAATTCTGTGATTAATGTAGCGCTGATGTAGCTCTTGTGTAGGCGTAGTCCTAAATTTCGCGTTAATGGCGCTCTTTTGTAATTCAAGATGGTGCGCCAAATGCAGCTCTACTTATAAGGGTGGCAGCTTGGGCTAGTTGGTATGACATGACGAGAGCTATAGCGCGAGAACAGAACGACGACACAGAGACACGAAGGACACGAGCTTCTGTCCTTCGTGTCCTTCTTGTCTCTGTGTCGTCGTTCTGTTCTCGCGCTATAGCTATCGGCAGCTCCACAACGGCGAAACCCGACGAAGTACGTAGCACGGGCGACCTAGCGATTCCCTTGACCAGAGAGAGCTTGCCGAGGCGGTGGCGTGCTCTTTTGGACGGTGCGGGTCTCAGTCGGATGTTTCGATAACATCTGGTGCTCAACGTCACAAAACCAGGATGAATTTACGAGGGACGCCTTGGAGGAGCCCGTCGGAAATTTCGACCATCTGGTGTTCTTTAACGTGCACTGACATCGCACAATGCGAGAGATTCTGCCGTTTAGCCTCCGTAGAAATGCGACCGCCACCGCCAGGATCGAACTCGCAACCTTCGGGTCAGCAACCGAGAACCGTAACCATTCATTCACCATGGAGAACTAGCCGGATGTTTCAGAAGCAATCGTAGGGAAATTATTGCAATTGATTTTTGGTTATTTCTGTTGGTTGTAATAGTTTATACCTTGTTTGTCTATTTTGCACCGGTTTTGAGCATTGTTACCTTTATTTTAGGGCTACATTTACCACTACGTGACTATGTGACATGAGACTTGAGGATGAACGAGAAGCCAAGCCCGTAAAGTGGTATGCACTTAAAAGGTTTCACTTTAGTCTGACCGGATTTAACAATTCACTACCGTTTACATGACGTTAATACGCACGTGACGAAAACAACCCGCTCGAAGAAACTGTAAAAAGAAGAGAGAGAAAAACAAATGGGCATCAACTTGAGAACGAAATAAGCGAGGCGCTTTCGTGTGATAAAACGCATAGCAACTAATAATTCTTCTGGTTTAACGTCTCAAAATCACTAAATCATTGTGAGAGGCGACGCAGTAGAGGGCTCCGGAAATTTCGATTACCTGGGGTTCTTTAACGTGCACCTAAATCTAATTTACAGAAACTTCAAGCATTTTCATCTCATTAGAAAACCCAGTCACTCCAGTCGGGATTCGATTCCGTAACCTTCACGTCAGCGGTGGAGCACTATAACCACTAGACCACAACCGATTGCGGCGAAGCACAATATGTTCACGACTGGTGTTACAACGTGAAGTCATAGCGACTGGTGCCCATAGTGTACTTTCAGCTCAGAATAATTATGGTGGTTAGCTAACGAGCTTTGATTGTGACAAATAAGCCACATGCAGAAGTGACATGACAAAGATCACAAGTTTTCGACGAACAGGCAAAGTATACCAAGTTTGATTGTGGGTAACATTTCAGGTTATTTGCGCCATCAAGCTATCGTTACTATAGTTGATCTATACCAGGAAGTTGCGGCCGTAATATAGTGCATTGTTTATTATTTAACTGCTGAGCACTTCAGGGGACCGGGCTGCCGTATGCTGTCATGCTCTGTAGTGTGCTCTAGTATGCCGTGGTATGCTGTCGTCGTCGATTGGCCTGGCGCTTCGTGTAAAGCATATTGACCACGTGTTCGCGTTAAGGACGAGTATTTGGTTTTTGAGCACCTTGATGATGATCGTTGTTGTGATCAGCAAAAAAAAAGCACTAGTGCGTTTGGCGTAACGCAGGTCAACCACATATAAAAAGAGAAAAAAAAGCAAGTACGAAATAGAAAGAAAGTGAAAGGGAAACATAAGAAGTATAGAAATATCAAGCAGGACAAATGAATAAATAAAAGGAGAGCAAGAAATAAAACGAAACGAAGATAGAAAAAAGAGACAGAGAAAGAGAAGAAGAAAGGAAAGAGTAGTAATGAAAGAGAAGACTCAAGGGAAACAAAGCAGGTTGCCCAGCTACACCTCTCATTCAGGCTTGACACCTCTCGTTCGAAGCTAGGTTAATCTTTTTTTTTCTTCGTGTCCATTCTCGCACAAGTTGCAGCATTCAGTGAAGCATCGCTCTTCGTTTCGGCATGAGTGTTTGTCAAAAAAAAACACATTCGTGCAATAAAGTTCACCGTTATATGCAAGCAGATATTTCGTCACTCCTCCGCAAGTGTTCGTTGACTACACACGAAGTGCAGCGGCTCATGCCACAGTGCGCTCGAAACGTTGGTGTCATTCCACTAATACGTGTTTTTTTTCTTTTCACGTTCTATACGGGCCACCACTTAGAAGTTGCTTCATGATGTTCACGCAGGTAATGGCTGATCGTTGGTCTTGTATTCTTGTTTTCTTTGTTTACTTTGCTACACTGGTAGTGCAGTTGCATGCCTAATGGTTTTTTTCCAAAAAATCGGGTAGAATGACATAGATACTAACGGGGAAAAAAGGAGTGAAGGGCTATGAACAGAACTATGCCAGCGTTTTTTCGGTTCAGTGAATTATGAGAGCCAACGCTGTGCAGCGCCGGTAAAATTGTTAAAGCCGGGTCTACAGGTGTGGCAGCTGATTAGCAGTCTTGGCACGAAACCAACATATGCGGCACTGTGCTGGCGTCATGGTAAGTGCAGCCAGTGGCGTGCTTGGCGCCCGTATCTAATTGATTGTCCCGTCGTCGCTGTAGTGCCGAGACCGCGGCGCTCAAAGAAAAGAAGGCGCAAGGAGCTGCAGCCTCGTAGACGCTGGTCCGAGAAGCTTTCCCGCTAATTAATGCCGTTTAATCGGTGACTCGGTTCCTGCGATAGGGCCTCTGATCGCACGCTGTGCTGCGTAAGTGCAGGTGATGCTTGCTTGGCGTAACCCCCCCCCCCTTTCTATAGCCCCCTTTTTACCTGTCCTGTCCCAATTTCTTTCCTTTTCAGCTCGGTGTTCCTGAGCGCCTCCCTTTTCTCGCACCGGGTGCCCCATTCGCCTGATGGCACGTGATAAGCACAGCCCTAATATGCAGCTCAGTCGCTATAGCTTCTTTGCGGGTATACGTCGATAAATCGGCAGAACACGGTGGCACAAATGGTGCGGATTTAACGACAACCGACGGCGGGCGAGAAAAAGTTCGATAAGTTTCAAAGAGCCCAACTTTCTTCGTCAGTGAGCATCACGGCCAACGTACGCGTGTTGGTAGAGTTCGCACGCGTGTTGGTAGCGCAGCGTGTACGTTTGTGTGTGCGGTTTCTGTCGCGATACTAAGGAGTTTTAGAACACCGTTTGCAAGCGCTGCGGGCGTTGTGGGCAAAGCGGGCGTCATAAGAGCTTTATAATAGCGTTTGCCCTGCTGCGAACCGTAACGCACGATCGCAGTGACATCGTAGCCTCGAAACCAGCGTTTGCAGGCCACATGCGGGCCGCCATCACCGCCTGTAGCCTCGAAACCAGCGCTTGCGAGCCACATGAGGGCCGCCATCACTGCACGCAATTTCGGATTTTCTGCGTCCGGTCCGTGAACGCGAACGCCGACTCGCGTTACGACGCATGCGCAGTGGCAGCAACCGTACCGCAAGGGTTCGCGGTACGATATTCTAAAACTTCCTATTGAATTTGAGTATTGCGTCAGGTACATCGCGCCTTTTAATAAGAAGCGAAGCGATTGTCGCGGACTGGCGATTACGCTCGCTCAGTTGCAGAATTACAAAAAAGTCGTAGTTTCACCAAAAGGTACAAAGCAATGAATGCTATAGCTACATATTGGAATGTTTCACGAAGCAAGGCTATCGTTTTAGGAGCAATAATAATTGTAGTAAACATGCGCCTTCTAAGTAACCAAGTTTCCTGTGGCGCGGCCACAATAGATGACCACAACAAGGCTCGGGCGTAGTGACGGCCTTGACGTACGAGGTGAGGTTGGCAGTCAACTAATTTAGGTCCCATCTTACGTAACTCTACAAAACGCTAGTGTAGGAGAACACGGCCACTCCAGGTAGATTTTGTGCACCATTTTTCCGTGTAGAGAGCACAGCCTGTAGGAGCTCCTGCCTGCTGGGGGAGGGGGGGGCACAAGGCACGCGCTGATCGTTGCTGCGATAGCGCGGTAAACTTAAGCCCTCCATTTCCCCATTTGTTCACTGGCGAGATAAGCGCGCGCGCAGACGAGCCCAGCTGGAAAGGCGATGTTCGCTCCGAAGAAAAAGGAGACTAGCGCACCCTTCCCCGTATATATATATATATATATATATACATACATATACATATACGTGAATGACGGCAGCGGCGGCGACAGCAAAAACAAGCCGAGACTGTCAATATAATTGCTATAGCAATAATGAATTACGATGATACCAGAGTTCTGGCGCATTAATACAGAATCCGGGTTCTTTATAGAACTGAGAAAACAGAACGCTTTATATACGCATTTGCAGCCATAAAAAAGTCGATCGCTCCTACAACCCGACGTTGCAGTTTGTATTGCGAAGCACGTTGTGACGTTTTTTAACGCACAATCTAAATATATTTGTATGTGCTAAACCCTAATTTTTGCATCAAGCGCCACAGCGTATCGTGAAATTATACAGTGCCTTCTACGAGACTGAATAGTCTTCTGAACGATACAGTATAATTTAATTGTTCTCTCGACTAAAACCTAAAACCAGACGTCAACAGTATGCGACTGCTCGCCATCGGTGAAGCTAATTCTTCATACACAAACAACGTGCACCATGAATCAGAAAACACTTGCTATTCTTACCACATATTAGGGCACTGTCACTACTCAAGGTTTGTGCCAACCCAACCAGAACGATAATTGAAGCGAAGGACAGCCTGTATATGTTGCTTTTTTCTTTGTTTGTTGCAATTCCCGAGGGAGCAATGAAAATGATAAAAGAATTAGAGCTGTCATATTAAAACGAGATTACTTTGGTGGCCAAAAGTCCAGGGTACTATATAGATAACCAGAAAGATACAGTGCCTAAACATGCAATGAAATATCATTTTGAAAACTGCTTGTCTAAATTACAGCAATGCGAGACATTTTTCGAACAGAAGTAAAGAAAGAAAGAAAGAAAGAAAGAAAGAAAGAAAGAAAGAAAGAAAGAAAGCGCACACACATTGCGCTGTGTAAAAAGTAGGGCTTTGGTTGTCACCAGTAAGGCCATAAGTGCCTTCATCGTGGCTATGTGATCAGCGACGCTGCATGCCTTCCGGAATGCGTCAGAAAAGCAGACGATGTTGATCAAATGCAAAAGCACAGCCGACTGCGCAAACGTATGCACATCGTCATGCTATGAATTAGTAACATACACGATACTAATGTGCGTTCACGAGTACGCGCCATGGCTGTACAGTAGCTACGGTGCTCTACTGCTAAACCAATGGTCACGGGATTGAATTGTGGCCGCATTTCAGTAGTTGCGAAACGTTGTAGAAGCCCGTGTACTTAGATTTAGGTGCACAATAAAGAACGCCAGGAGGCCGAAATCTCCAGATCCCTCAACGAAAACACGCAGCCGGGGGGGGGGGGGTAGAAAAGGTACTAAAAGATATAAAAAATAAAACAATGAACCGCGAACTAACATTTGTTGTGTGGAATGTGCGTGCCGAAGCATGATTCCAGGGTTTGAATATAAACCTACACCATAGGTGGCATGAAACGCCATCGCACTATTTACCCTGTCGACAAGTTGGAACTAGGGCACTCTCGAAAAAAAGAAGCAACAGAGACTAATAAGGTTATCATATTCAACAGGCGCACGTTATTTTCTCGTGGCAGTTACTAAAAGGGCACCGAGGGCACTGAATAAGGTCAAGTATGCTGTCGTCTTAAACGTCACGCAGGCTTTGTGTAGTGGACGATGAATGAAACTAGCTGCGCGTGCGCTCAGTGCTTACGATGGCCGAATGGACGCATTGTCACGACAACCCGATAGACACCATGGTGATGTTGGGGACACAGAAGAATACAAACATGCATTTAAATTACACATCAAACTCAGTATTGGCACTGCCTTCAATGTACATTAATTGTGTGTGGTACGAGGTTTAGCCATAGAATAAAGAACCAGTTATGAGGAGAGAAGCTGTAGCTTTGACAACGCCACGAAACATATGTGGCGGTAGCGCATGAAACTACCGAGGGCGCTCAAAAGATGGAGCTGTGTAAACAGAAAGCGGGAAAACAAAATTTATTGTTTTTTTTTAGGTTTGAAAAAGCAAATAATCGCCCTCTTCATTCTGTACCGAATGCGCATGCGCATACGCAGGTGCTTCGGCTGGTTCTTAATTCTATGCCGATCAATTAAAAAAAAAGGAACGAAAGAGGCCTTGACTTGCGTAGGGGTGTGGGCGTCTTCTCATCTTTCGCACAACTGTGTCAAGCGCGTCGATGCGCCCAGCATCAGCACTCTTAATCACCTTTGTAGTACCTGTGCGTACTACAAAGGTTACATGAACCGAAAGGCATACATTGACAACTGGCACAATTAAAAAGAATTCACGAGGCAGTGCTAAGAACGATATTTTTAGTGACAGCAAGCCAAAAACGATTTCTAAATAAAACAAATAATAATAATCCATCGTATCAGAACCATTATCAAGGGTTAGCAAACGGAGTGGCTTCGTCTTCAGAGGCAAAAAGAACAGAAAAGCGTATCTCGCTTGCAGAAACTATCATTACGAAACAGTCTTAAAAATCAGCATAATGTGCTTCAGTGAAAGCTTCAATTTTACGCTCTGACTTTCGCCGAGCACGGCTTAACATCCCCAGTTTTTAATGCCTTACGACATACTGCAGTACAGCTGAGGACACAAGGAGGTGTGGTTTTTAGCAAAAAAAATCATGTAGGAACAAAGTCGAGAGAAGCGCAAGCATTCGAACACGTGTAGTATCAGTGCAAATGTACGGTAATGTCCACGAATCCAGGCTGCGGCGGCTTAAGTTTTGATGGAGGCGAAAATGCTGTAGGCATGTGTTGCTATGATTTGGGTGAACGTTAAAGAACCCCAGATGGTCGAAACACCCGAAGCCCTTCACTACGGCGTCTATCATAATCATAAGGTTGTTTGGGGATGCAAAACATCACATATCAACAAAATCAATTACAGTATGGTCCACTGTTAGAGGGTACACGCAAGTGTGCGGCCGACGTTCTGCGGCGCGCCGACTGCTGGCGACCTTTTTAAATGCGACGCATGCTCATTGGTTCTTACGATTCTATGCGCACGCACCAAACTCGAAAATTGGTGGAACTTGAGACTTTCTAAGGCCTGATTTAGCCTCGTAATCTTCCTCCACCTTCGAAAAAATAAAGCAGGAGGCAGCGACATTGTTCTGCAGAAGTGGTACTACGCTTCGTTGACCGTCAGCGTATAATTCCATATCCTAAACAGCACAGCACCGCCCCTGCTGGTCACCGTCACAAGCGAAAGTTTTCTTTGGTTTGAGCAAAAACATCACGTAGGATGTGACTGGTGGAGCGCCGTGGGACTGTCTATCCTAATCTAGGCAGTAATAATACTGGCGAAGAACCGCCAAGTAGCACGGCGTATGTCAATGAGCCCGTGCACGCGCCAACCATTTGCACTGGCAAAGAGCTATGATTATGCAACATCAGGCAGAACCTTTCACATGTACTCGAATTATGGGGACGCTTTGATGTCTTATGGGACGTTTCTGCTCATCTCACATCACTCTGCCGCATCTGACGAGAACCGGAGCTTCCGCTACTGCATCATGCCAACAACTCCGCGGAAATTCCAACGAAGCGTAAGTTATCTTCAACCATAGAGCTGCCCTAGAGCGCTCATTTTATTGCAGTTGAGAAGGGTATAAAATCTAGCGTAAAACTCCGACGTTGCCTTGAAGAAGACGACCTTACTAGTGGTGCTGGTGTACCTACTTTGGAGCCATTCTGCCACCTACACGACGTGTACGCCTTTCGGCGGGCACTGTTTGATGAAAAGTGCAGGTGTGGCTGCTTCTCTTGATTTTTATTCGATAGTTGAACTCCACAGGGTCTCATCTTTAGCTGTTGAAGGAAAAAAACATGGTTGATCCCTCATTCACATGAATTCGTATAACACGAAAATAAAATGTTGAATTTTACTGCATAATGATGTAACAGAGCTTGTAGAATGTCTGTTGGTGTTTTAACACGGACGCCCCCACGTTGGCACTTGGTGGTACATCTCCATTCCGACAACTAACGCCCATGATTAATGAAAAAAATGGCAGCATATCCACGGAGTGTATCATGAAGAGTGGGGTGAAGCATCCGTCCGTCCATTCGTTCTTGCTTCTGTCCATCCATGCGGCCGTCCATTTGCCCATCCGTGCGTGCGTCTGTTCGTGCGTCCGCACGTCCATCTGTGCGTTTATCCCTGCATTCGTCCATGAATCCACCCCTGCGTCCGTCTATGGGTTCATCCGTCAATGCAGCCATCCGTGAGTCCGTCCATGCATCTGTCTGTGTGTCCGTTCGTCCATCTATTCAACGCTCCAAGTACCACCATTTCACATCTTTTCATCATATATTCCCCATATAGAAGCACCGCCGTCCAGCGGACATTTTAAGGACTAAACGAGAGGTGGCACAGGTACACTTTCTTACGGCTTGCGCTTCGTATCTACTTCCCACTTTTAACCACCTCGAGTTCATGGTATATACTAGCTCACTGAATTTATGGCACTGCGGTCGAACGCTCGCTATTTTTTTTAAACCAAAGAGATTATGCCCAGCGAGTATAACGTAGCAACCCTTTCTTGTCAGATAGTGCTCAATGTACATGCCAATAGCTGCTAAAGGGGAATGAGAGACAGGAGCATTCGGCTTTTAGTTAACGCGCACGCTGCGAATTTTTCATTGTTCAACAACGCACAAAAGAAATCTCTCACCGGCACCACCTTGGAAGTTAAAATGGAAGGCTGGTTACACACTACGACTACCACTACAACTACGAGGGACGAACGGGTGCCGCCATAAGGAGCTTCGCCCCTAAAAAACTAACCCTTCTAGTAGCTGTAGTAGTGAATGGTGAGCGTGTAATTAAAGAAACCGTTGCGACAGCTACAAGAGCGTCACTGGCTGGACGCAAAACTCAAGCTAACGTCGCCGTTTCGCAACGTGTTCTAAAGAGTTGAAAAACACGGCAAGACTGGAGGGAAACGAAACGATCATCTGTTGTCTTTCAGCCCGGCTACGATTTTTTTTTGGTCTTCCAGCCAGGACAAGCAGGCGCGCGTCGCACACCTATTTCTTATATTGATGCATGCCGTGAGCAAAGTCGAGGCCTGGCACTTGGACAAAAATCGCTCCCTCGCGGTGTGTTAAGGCGCGGGCAAATTACACTTCCCTGTCGGAACGTGCCGAATTTGACGGACGCGTAGCAACGACGCCTTGCAGGAGCTACTCACGGTGGCCACAGTCATGACTCATTATTTCACCGCCGACAAAGAGCACTGCGAGAGGAAACTGTAGGATATGAAAGGCGCATTTGTACAGTCGTCCCGATATGTGACAGTGGCGCAGTGCCCGGCTGCTGCTGTCGCGGGCCGAGGGGTCATGGGTGCGACACCAGCTGACGGAACTTTTTTTTTTTTTTGCGACCTGATCATGTGCATTTTTTCGACGTCAATTCCGTGGCTGAAATGCATAACTGGAGTTTTGGTGGTCCCCGGCAAAAACGCTTTCGTGTTCAAAAATAACATTCATATATGAAATCACAAAGGATTTACCTGACTTACACAAAGAATACTTGAGCGTAATGCGAGAAAAACTTGTCTCAATACATCTAGCGAGAACCACAATCTTAATGTATTCACGCTCGGTCCCTGAACCAACGGTAGATAATGCAACATATTGCGGTTAAGGTATTTGCACTCCAGACATAGCTTAAGCGCCAATAGCATTCCGAAACTCTATATGAAATTAGGAAACTTATCAAATTAAAGGGAATGAGCTCGCACAGGACCGGACAAATTCGAGATCATTCGTAGAGATGTTCGTCTTGCGCGAGACATTGAATAAACTGAGCATGACCACTATGATAAATGGAGCCGGGGAGGGGGGGTCAAGTAAACGTAAACTTGTATATCTTTTTCTATACGATGAAATGAACTGAATAGAACAATATGAATTTCAAGCCGTCTTTCCCGTCGTCTCGCGCTGTTTCACCAAGTCCGCTCTACCGCTAAGCGCCATGTTGCAGTTTCATTTATAATTTCTATGGCCACATTTAGAGGCTTCCGGAACACTAGAACGCCCTTCTACCCAGCATTGGGTGCATGTTAAAAAAGGACAGGTCTTCATAATAGATTCAGAAGCTTTCTATTTAACTTTGACTCTCGTAGTCTGCGCGCCTGTTTAGGGTCTATATGAACCTCAACCATGTTACCGTTCCGCAACGGAGAATCAGTTCGATTATTGCGCTGGGGCTTTTAATCACAGCGCGGTAATCATAGACGCCTTTTCTGGCATTTGACATTCGTTTGTCAGTCGGCGTACAGATACAACCTTGCCTTACATCGCAGAAAGAGAAAATAAGGAAAAAAGGTGCAACCAAGCAATCTGCATGAACGACCTTGAGAAAACAGCTTCGTTGCTCGCGCGCACGGCGTCACCTGCTGCGTGTGCGCCCAGTTCGTCATGCACGGAAGGTTCAACGTGGAGCTGACAGAAGTGAAAAGCTCGCCGTTTTATGGCGAGGTGAAGCGGCACACCCAGGGCGCAACCTGAGCAGCTAGTGAGCGCGCGGGGGAGCGTGACGATTGCGGGCTGCACACCGCGCGTCGTCGGCGCCCTGTCGCGGCATGCGGCACGTTGGGGAGACGAGGGAACCCCGCGAGAGCTCGCGCACAGTGAGTGAATGCGTTCATTTTCTAAAAGGAGTGTTATCAGGGCTATGCCGCAGCATGAAGGCAGTGGGACTCTCTAGCTCACGTCGAAGGCTAGCGCGAAAGAGGAAAAAAGTCACAGTCATAGAAAGACTGGCTCTTTCATGGTGAGAATGCGGAGGATGGGGAGAGCTCGGCGATAACCAGAATTGTCGACTCCAAGCCGCACGCATGAGAGGAGAGTGAGCAATAAATTGTTCCTTTAAATGGGCATTAAACACAAATAATTTCGGCGATCCTGCAATGAGGGGTGGCATGCGCAGAATCCTTTCTTTTTTTCATGATGCATAGCTACGCACTATATCAAGTTTCTGTCCTTCTATCAAGTAAAACCATAATATGTTTTTTCTTATTAAAATAGACGGTATACTTCAAGACACTGAACTCACTGGGTGCTATATATTTCATGCACTGTCAGATATTCCAGGCATTAGCATGCACACTGGCAATCGTTACGCTGAGTGACAGAACATCATAAGAGCACATTGCACCATAATTGCCTTTCTAGAGCCGATTCGTACCATTCACGGCTGATATTGTTACGAGAAGGAGACCAAATAATCATACTTATGAATAGGAGCTGCAAGTGCCCGAACATCGTGAATGGAATGAACTAATAAAGATGCTTTGTTTCAACCGGCTATACACGCACATTACACTTACGTCATTCCATCACTTGTTGTAATGATTATTCCAGTGCATTTCTACCCATCATAGTGATCTGGCTATGGTGCTCAACTGACCATGCACAGGTCACCACAGCGGCCGCATTTTCTGTAGAGGGGAAAATTATTGAGGCTTGTGTCCTTAGGATTGGGTTCAGGTCAAAGAAGCCAAGGTTGTCGAAATTTCTGGAGCTTTCCCTGACAGAGCCTTTCATAACCATATCGTGGGTTTGGAAGTTTAAACCTCTACAATTACTACTGTAAAATAGTGCGTAACTATCGCTAGAAAAACGAACAAGGATTGCAATTCATTGCGAATGTTGAGTTAGGCTGTAAACGTGGTGGCAACAGGAACCCACGCTGCTTTCGAGGCTGGGCCCAGCAGGTGCTTTTTATAAATAGAGTGTATCCAATCATGGCGGCATCATCAGTACTCTATTTGTCGAAAAAATATAAGTGCTTGATTATAAAACACGCGGAGCCGATATTCCAGTCGCTACTGATGGCAATAATCTCGGCGTAATTGACCAGTCGTACTAAAAAGTTTTGTTTTTTGTTTTCGTCGTGAAGTCCCTTACTCTTCAGTTCAGTTGACCCTCATTTCAGGGCCCCATTTGCTGTTGCTATTTAAGTGGCGCGTATAGCATAAAGTTGATGATTGATTGATATGTGGGGTTTAACGTCCGAAACCCCCCATATAATTATAAGAAACGCCGTAGTGGAAGGCTCCGAAAATTTCGACCACTTGGGGTTCTTTAGCATGCACCCAAATCTGAGCACACGCGCCTACAGCGTTTTCACCTCCATCCAAAATGCAGCTGCTGCAGCCAAGATTCCATCCCGCGACCTACGGGTCAGTAGCCGAGTACCTTAGCCACTAGACCACCGCGGCGGGCCATACAGCATAACTTTCACAGGTTGGTCATCGTTAGAGTATGCGGTATTTGTCCGCCTTCGTTGTATAGTGTTTATAGTGTCCGGATGTTGGCCTTGAAGTTTCGTTCGATCCCGGTCGCGGCAGTCGCATTTCGACGGAAGCGAAATGGCAGAGGCCCATGTTCTGTGCGATGTCATTGGACAGTTAAGACCACCAGGGGGTCGAAATTTTCGGGGCCTTATTTTATGGCGTGCCTCCTAATGATATCATGGTTTTGGCAGGTAATAACCTACGTAATTTTATCCTTTGGACGTGCAGTATTGTGAAGCCAAAACACCCATTAAAACTATGAATAGAACAATTAAACAATGGAGGCTCTAGTACCAAATTTTACTTTGTTCTTGATACGAGTTTGTAATGAACACTTTGTTACGCAATTATACGCAATAAACTTAAATTGAGCACTTTCACAGTGTCCTGAAGCCATAGGTCGGCAATGAAGTGGTACTCATCCAGACTCAAGAAATATATCTTGCGCTTTGGACTGACTCGCACTAAGGTTCACCAAAATTTTACTGGACCGCACTCACTCGGACTCACACTCAGGAAAATTTATTTCAGCTGAACTTGCTCAGACTTAAACTCACGCAAATTCTTCTCACCCGAATTCACTTAGACTCAGACTCACTGCTCAAACAGAGTCTGAGTGAGTCGACTCATGAATCAGTAAGCTTATAATTAGTTTTATCGAGCATGGTGTTAATCCTCTTTAACACTAATATTTCACGTATTCATTGTTCTTCTTCACGCCTATCGATATACTGCTTTCTAATACGAGTTATGAGTGATTGCGAACCAGTAAGGTCATTGCTTTTCAAAGAGATGGCAATTTAGTGTATATTCATCAAGAACTTACTTGGAAGATTTAGCGGGGGTACGTCATGGCACCATCCTGTGTAATTTACGCCTCGTGCATAAATCATACTGTTTTGGAAAATGTGTGAGTAGACTAGAGTATAAACAGTAATTTAGGTAAGGCTGAAAGTAATGGTGAAGATGAGTAGATATGACCGAAGTCGGCAAAAAAAGTGAGACATTCACACACACTTAAGAAATATATCTCGTGCTTTGAAGTCGCTCGGCTCATACTTACCAAAAAAACCAGACTCACTCGAAGTCACGCTCGCAAAAATTTTCTTCAACCGGGCTCACTCTCACTCGAACTCACCAAAATATTGCTCACTCAGACTAAATCAGACTCACACTAACGGCTCAATCGGAGTCTGAGTAAGTCGACTCA
Organism: Rhipicephalus annulatus; assembly: GCA_013436015.1. Classification (NCBI taxonomy): domain Eukaryota; kingdom Metazoa; phylum Arthropoda; class Arachnida; order Ixodida; family Ixodidae; genus Rhipicephalus; species Rhipicephalus annulatus. The sequence continues at coordinate 115,174 of WOVY01011548.1, read as the reverse complement.
AGAGTGAGTTGGCCGACCTGTGCCGCAAGCTGACAAAACAAGGCAATGTGGTGTAAGCAGGAAGAAACTTGTTTAATTTTAATTATGCATACAAAAGCAGTAAAATAATCATTGGTTCTTCCTGTCGGGCATCGATACGCCAGCGAGCCGAATAAGCGTGTGCATAAGAGTGCAAATTAAAGTTCCTTAATTAAGAACCTGAGGTAGCATACGAAGAATGAGAAAGAACATTACCAAGCGGTGCTTTTGCTAAATTGAAGAAAAAAAAATATCATGGAAGGCCGTAGGCTGCAAGTTGTTCCCTGCTGTATGAAACGCATCAGGTGCACACAGAATTTAAAGAAAATAAAACGCGATAACGTATCATTTTTTGTTACCTTTTTTTACAGCGTGGCTTACATCAGATGAAAAATGGAAATCATGATTTTGTTTCTATAATTTGATAAACAAATTGCACTCAAAAGTTACCCTGTCATTCCTCACCAGCCATTGCAGCTAAATAATAGTAATAGTTAGGGTATTAGCATTCCAAAACGACGACATGATTATAAGGGATGCAGCAGCGGAGAGCTCTGGATATTTCACCCACCTGAAGTACTTTAACGGGCATATAAATATAGTATATAATATATAAATATATAAATATATAAATATAGGTTCACGGGCCTCAAGAATTTTCACCTACAACGAAATGAGGTTGGCACGGTCGGAATTTAATCTCCCGACAGCTGTCGAGCACCACAAACACAAGATCATCATGGGGGTTGACCCGTTATAGAAATGACGGACTACATACAGCTCGCGGATACATGTAATTCTTTGGCGCTGACTCAGAGGTTTGCTGTACGCTCATCTCGATAGACGAAACATCAAACGGCTCATTATCATTTGGCTACCGATGCAAAGAAGGCCAGGGAATGCGGCCGTGCCACTGTGAAGGAACAGCCGTATAACTGTAACCTAAACTTAACCTTCCGTGGGTAGCAGCGAGTGAGGCTATTGATGGCAGCAACCTAGTTGTGTACGAAATGTCAAAGGTGAAGATGTAAAAGTAAGGAGAACTCGTGAAACCCAAAGAAAAAGACGGTAGACAACCGAACAGTGCATGCGCTTTATCTGGGTACGCAGCTGCAGTGGTCTGAGCATCGCTTACGCTCCACTCTACATAGACATAAATGCGTTTTAGTCGGTGCGGCATTCCGCTATACGCAAAATGCACACCGATACCGAGCTGAAGACGCATGTGCAGCCCTCTCCTTCCGCGTCGCGTGCAGAAGGCCATTGCGCGCGCTGAACTGGAATTGACTTGTATAAAGTTGCACTGGTAAAAAAAAAGAGAAAACGGTAGCTGTGGTACGTCTTAATACATACAAGATATCGTACGATTCGCAAGGGCAGAGGTAGCACTTTGACAACAACTGCAGCAACCAGTCGCCGAAACTGAGCTTTGAGGCAGCCTGGCACGCTAGCGAAAACAAGATAACAGCTTCTCTCGTGGGCGATAGAGCCTAGAAAGCGCCTGATGACAAAATGCGATAAAACAAAAAAAGAAAAAAAAGAAAACAAAGAATACATGACGTAAGGGGAGGGGATTGCGTTTTGACTATTTGCGCCACTGGTAGTAGTGCTTGGAATTGTAGAGGATAAGACGAAAACGTGTAATTAAAAGAGACCGCCATCGCACCTGAGCTCCACAAAAAGCAATCGCTGCCATTGAGGAACAGGTACACGCTCCAGTTTGCATGGATTTTGGCAGGTAAAGCGGAGGTAAGCCGACTTTTCCGGAGGACTTAAAACGGATTGGTGGTGCTGCATCGGTGGCCTAATGGGGCTCGTGTAGTCTAGATGGCTCCTGCACTCGCTGAAATCAGCGCCCTTGTGACGCTTGCTCCACGTGTCTTACATTAGCGAGTTTCAGCTTTTGCGCTCGTAAAGTTAGGGAACGCACACCACCTGGCTTTCGATATTGCGACAACGAGGCCAAAATATTGGAGAGGCTAGAGCGGAGTTTGAGGTATTCCGTAAGCGTATACTTTTGTGGAAGGTTACTTCTAGACCTGCTTATTCTGCTGTCTTTTAGTAGAAGGCTTCTGGAAACGATATTTTTTTGTAACTGCATTCACCTATTCTGGCGCAAGCGTGAGTGATGCTACGGGGTATATATACCCAGTTTGTATTAGCACCGCCTTGTTTTTTTGGCAAAACGACTATTGTTAGCCCTTGCTCGGAGGCGTGCAGTTCGGTAAGGCTAATGAGATCCCTAATGTGATTGCGATGCTCTGAAAGAGACGAACACTGCTACTCCTCATTCGGTGAAGATTTATGATTTTCTCGTTTACTAATCCCCGTAAAAACGCAGAAACCTAGTTGAACTAAGCATGTTTATTGTTTTCTGCCTTTTTTATTTTTGTTTGACCATGAACGACGTTGGCTAGCGTAAGCGAGAAACTGTGATCTAGTGGGCATATTTTGTCTTGTTCTATGACGAACTTAAAAAAAAGGGGGGGGGGCGTCTTTTCCTCAACGAAGATAGCACACTCCAAAAAGCTTTTGCCTAATTTATACTAACATGGCTTGCTCTTATTGATGTAGACACTACCAAGCATGGGAAAACCGGGCGCAAGTGTTCATCTAGGCTAGACGAAGTCCAGACACGTCGTCTCCGTAATTTAGTCTGCTTCTTCGTTGATGATGGCCATTCGCAAGTCATACAAAAATGGTTTCATTTTGTATTACTTGTTGTACTCCTATTGAAAACATCCGCGTTTATCTTTATTTACGCCTGCAATGAGTCTGCCTTTATAAGAATGTCATTCAGTGCAGGACACAGTTCCCACACTGTTTGTCCCAGTTTCTTTTTTTATTATAGACATGCTATAATGATGGCAATGTTCGGGATTTAATTGAGGCTTTTTATTTTGACCTAGCCGAGCTCGCCATGCCTCCGTGAGAGTCATTACTTTTTTTTTCTTTCTTCAGTGCCCTTTCTTCGTCGTCCAGTTCGGCGTAGCATCGCTCTGCTGGCTCCCCGATACGTCCCTTCACTATCGCTATTATCCAATCATCGAGGAGGCCGGCGTGAAGTGGCAATTTATAACCCTTATTGCGCTTACGAAGTGATTCGGCGTCTTTTGTGGTCTACGTCAAGAAAATATGAATATGAAAAATGCATTTAGGATGGACATAAACTTCGCTGAACTATGAATTGTATTTTAATGCTCGTATCTGCGCTCATTCTGAGTTATTTTACATGCAAAAGTCGTGCGAGAAAGCGTCACCTTCACCTTTTCTACATTTATTATAGTAAATAAAGGTGCTATCACGCAACTGTTGTACATCCTCCTGACGTGGAATTCACTTTGTCCGAATGCCACGTGATGACATTGTGACACACTACAAAGATGTTACTGATGCACAGTTAGATGTAAACTTTTTTTGAAAAAAAAATTCTTGACCAACTTTACCATAATATGTGTACTTTCTCTATTTACGCACCTGCGATTAAAGGATGTGATGTTTTCAGCATAGTGATTCACAATATTTGAAAAATTTTTCACCTGCTTTTGAACCATTTAAATAAACATGCCTAACAAAAAGCGAAAATGCAATTACCGTATAGTTGCAAATCAATTTCACACGCCGACGCCATTTACGACGCTTTTGACACTGGGTTGCTCGGAAATCACGTTTGTCGCGTGTACTGATCGTAGCGGCATCTACCACTCGCATACCCAACCATGAGCAATTAAGAAATAAAGGCCCAAAAGTTCCGGTGAGCTTGTCTTACGTCATGGTGCGAGAATACTTTATAGGTGAGTGAACTGCGGGTCTATTCGCTGCCCGATAATGTTCTGCTTCGCAAGGAGCCGAAGAGATGGCCCTACAAACTTTGCCCCGGCTTCACCATGCCCCTTTGTTGGTGTAAGAAAGCCCCGCGACGTAGGAAAGTAGTGGCACTCACTTATCGTCACTACAACACCCTCGCCGCACAATCATGCTCCTCTCTTATCACCCTCTCTTTCGTGGTGCCACTGTATGCGTGTCACGTGGTTGCATATTGCGCGATAACCCTGTTTTCTCAGATTGGAAACCGTCGCCCATGTACCGGATATGCTTTGCAGAATTCGCGAGCAGCTCGCCACGATCCTCAGTACGGCAAGCCACCTATCGGCGTGCCGCAAACGAGAACATCACCGCCAAGCGCTCGCTTCATGGCGTTTTCTCACCAAAAGTAGTATTCTTGCACCGTTGCCAGCGGCAAATATGGCCTTGCAAGCAATTCAATTGCCTGAATTCAAAGCGTTCATGTATACAAAAAAAACAAAAAAAAGATAGCGCAGCTGCACTGAGTCGCGCAAGGCTGGGTCATAGAAGGGCTGGTGAGCACCGAGATATTAGCGGCTTAGCTAGGCTTTTACCCTCAGAGTCACCTAGCCTCGTTTGCACCGCTTGCGATACTAAACTACACACGACTGAAATAACTTACAGCTAACGTTCGAGCACAATTATTTCTAAGTTAACTGATATAGGTTGACGTCAACCAAAAGAGAAATGAAAAAAGTTCGTACAATATGCAAAAATAAAGACGATTCTTTAAAGCAGCCTTCTAATTAGAAGTGTATCAGAAGATAGCAGTAGCGATAGGAAGGTGGTTCCACACAATACTGTAGAGTGGTACAGCTACTTCATGCTCATAGTAAACGCGACAAGGCACCGAGGGTGAGGAAGCAGAGTGTTTTCTACGAGCCGAGTGACGAAGATGGATTTTGTGGTGGAGGCACCAGGTTAATGATTTGCAGCGCAGCGATGAGTCCGATAGGATAAAGTGTCCTTCATGTCTATGGCGGAAGATTGACGGCACTACGTACTTCAATAAAATGAATTAAAATAAACCGAGCGCTTACCCAGCTTTATACTGCTGTAATCGCCATCAGCCGCGTGACGTGAATGGCAAAACACAGCGCCACGTGTTTCCGAACGTCGTGCGAAAGGAAAACAATGCATCACTGAGGATCACTATGAAAATAGAATTCTGAGCGGCCACGTGTCATACCTCAGTAAGACGTTGCGATTTTACAAGGTCAGACACATCTGCTGTGCATTGTGATTCAACAGGTGCCAATACTAATGACACCTTCCGTTAGCTTTGCGAACTTTATCGAGGTGGATAGAAGACGCGTTTGTAAGTGATGTATTGTTTGGCAATACGGCATTTTGCGCTGCAGCGTCGTCGTCGTGACATCTTCACTCACATCAATTTACACAACGTGTAAGATGTTCACAATTTCTGTGATTTAGCTGTTGTTATTCTTAAGAAGACAAATAGCATACTTTTCTGCCATACTACAACGCATTTTCACCCAGTCGCTTAATACGGGATCACTACTAGTGAATTTGTAGACTGAAAAAGTCATTCGCATTCATAAATCCGGTGATACGTCGAACCCGCATAATTATAGACCAATATTACTACACCAGTATCATGCAAAAAAATGGAACATATCATATACTCATGCCATGCACGTTTTCTTGAGGATAACATTTTTTTTTACTTCGTTTCAGCATGGCTTTTGTAAAACATTTTTGTGTATTAGTCAGCTTCTACTAAGTACTAACGATTTGCATATTAATGCTGACTCTGGCTTTCTCACTGACTGTGTGTTCCTTGATTTTGCTAAGGCATCTGACAAAGTAAATCACTGCCTACTCTTGCATGAACTACAAATACTTGACATCTACCCTGCTGTAATTAAATAGATTGAAGCTTTCTTGACTAACCGCGTTGCGTTCGTTTCTGCAAACGACACAGTTTCGCCTGCGACACATGTCTTGTCTAAAGTGCCACAAGGGTCCGTACTGGGTTGAAGCAATACTTTTTTGCAGACTAGTTGGTTCATACTTGAAAAATTGAATTGCTGCACAACTTGAAGAAAAACAAGGGAGACAGGAAAGTGCGCAGGAACTGCGCTCTTTTCTGTCTCCCTTGTTTTTTCTTCAAGTTTGTGCAGCAATTCAATTTTTTCAAATTTTCTGTACTGGGCCCTTTATTATTCCTAATCTACATCAATGACTTGCCTACTAACATTCTACCACATGTTTCTTTGTTTGAAGATGATTGCACGATCTGCCATAAAATAACTAGCACCACTGACTTTGCCAACACGGCAAGGACAAGGGCCTCCGCTGCGTTTAGGCTTTATCAGCACCACTATCGAGTGAACCAGGATGAAAGAGTGCATCGAACTGTTCAGTAATGCTTCGTAAAGAGGAGGAACGCCGTGTTTTGCCCGCAATGAGACACAATAATTGTTCTTGCGCAAAGAGCGTGCGAAGCAGTTTGAAACGAGTAAAAGATGAATCGGCCGCACACGGAGCGCTGCATTTATTACAATGGACAACGGAGGGCACCAACAGGGAAAGTAGATTGCCGGTTTCACTGTGAAGCTTCACCGAAAAATTTACTAGGAATAGATCAGAAGTGTTTTATCTCTCCTGAACAATATATAAAGTCAGTACATTCACTATTGTCTCTTCCTAAAACCCGGCTCCAGCTTATCGCACCCGTTAACAAGGGCTGACAAGCCTTCCGTTATCCAATTTTCAAGATTAGCTGTCTGAAATGAGAGAGATCAAAAATAGCCGCGTCTTATCTCTCTAAACAATATCGAAGTCTCTGCGGAGGCAAGAAACAGCAGCGCAATCAGCGTGCTTGTAATGAAATTCATAAAAATCACGCCATTGTTTCGGCCAAATTCTCAACAGTCTTCTATCCGTTTTGGCTACATATGCATTCATGACTTGTTGCAATATTGGTCTTCTCTACTAGATATTTTCCTCGCTATTTTTTAAATGCGAAGCATTTCTTAGCAAACTTCGGTGACTTTGATCGTATCTATCTATCTATCTATCTATCTATCTATCTATCTATCTATCTATCTATCTATCTATCTATCTATCTATCTATCTATCTATCTATCTATCTATCTATCTATCTATTCATATATGATTTTTAGCGCTCCTGGCCGTTTCGATAATGCGATCTATACCAAAATTGGTATGGCATAACATGACTGTATGACGAGCATAATCGTGTAGCATAACATGAAAATTATGATATGTATGTCATGAGTGGATGATTTACATGTTATGATCTTGCAGCTCTTGCGGTGGCTTCTTCCACATGACACATTGCAAAACTTGTATGGTATGACATGACTTGACAGCATGGCGAACATAAGCCGACGGGCCCTAACATAGAAGTCATGGCATGCATGTCATGTGAATCATAAATACACACCACACTCATTGTACGCTCTTGGTCTTTTCGCTTGCCTCACATATACAAAATTTTGTATTACGAGACGTGAATGGATCACCAAGGCATATGACTGATGCAAGCATGATAATAATGACATGCGTGTCATGTAAAAACATGGCTACAATCCACGCTCATTATGCGCTCGCGGCTGCTCACTAGCTTGACATGTACCAAATTTGGTATTACGTGACGTGAATGAGCGACAAAGGTAAATGAAACCTTCAAGCATGATGATTATGATATTCCTGTCATGTAAAACATGACTACATGGTATGCTAATAGTGCGCTTACGGCCGTTTCGCTAGCTTCACATATACCGAATCTGGTGTTACGTGACGTCAATGAATGAAGCAAGTATATGACTGGTGAAAACATGATAGTCATGACACGTGCGTCATGTAAGAACATGACTACATACCACGCTCAGAATGTGCTCGCGGCCGTTTCGCTAGCTTGACATATACCAATTTTGGTATTACGGGACGTGAATGGACGACGAAGGTAAATGGTGCGTCCAAACATGATAATCATGATATGCGTGCCATGTAAAACGTGACTACACGCTACGCTCATAGCGCGCTCGCGACAGTTTCTCCAGCTTCGCGCAAACCAAATTGGGTATTACGTGACGCGATTGGACGACAAACACAAATGCCACCAGAAAAATGATAATCATAGCCTAGAAGTCATGTATGGCATAATTTACATGCCTAACACTGCTGGTACTGGTATTGCAAACGTTAGTGGTGCCGTTGTTACGCGACCTAAACAACATACTTGCATCTATCTAGATACGTGAATGTGCATAACATTTGTAATTGTGGGTACTGTGTGGTAGATCCATGCGCCTCGTAACGCTGTGCTATATCAGACTCCATATATATATATATATATATATATATATATATATATATATATATATATATATATATATATATATATATATATATATATATATATATATATTCTCCACAGTCTGATATCAATGCAGAAGTCAGCACTTGCATATATCAAAGGTACACCAAAGGCAGCCTCACCGCCACGATGTGCTATCGTACTCCCTAACTAGCATACATATAACCGACATCAACTACACTAACCGCAGATATCGCAAGTGTCTGCAAAAAGCTGCTTGAATTGTGACTATATATGCCATCGCGTACATGTGTTTTACTCAATACTTCCGAGTTTTCGTGTTCACGCCGTGATTCTGAGCGAGCTGTATATAGTTCCTCTCTGGTCATTCTCACCAACATGTTACTGCTGGCTGAATCGAGTTTGTGCAGCCGTTTCCTAGTTTACGAAAATTGCATTTCTCCACTGATCACAACGGAAAGCAATGTTGAATGCTTGCACTAAGCCTCAGAAAGCTCGCCTAACCAAGGCACACGGTGGCCCATTGCCGCTCGTACATCCCGCTAGTATTTTCGAGATGCGTGGCTTTTTCCTTTATCACGCACTTGATGAGGACGTCCAATCACTTGCTGGACACGATAGGGCACAGCCAGGCCATGGTATATGTAAACTGCAAATATGTAAACAAAAATATGTAAAAAAACTGTAAAAAAATATGTAACGACCATGAGTCCACTAGTTGGCTGCTCGTTGCTACCATCGCCATGTATACGTATGGAGGGGACAAATAACAGCTAACAAAAAAATACGATGTCACAACCGGACGCGGTAGCAACGTCGCGCATTTGTCCTACTTGGCGCAAAATTGAAAGTGTTCTTCATTGTATTCATTGATTGATATGTTGGGTTTAACGTCCCAAAACCACCATATGATTATGAGAGACGCCGTAGGGGAGGGCTCCAGAAATTTCGACCACCTGGGGTTCTTTAACGTGCACCCAAATCCGAGAACACAGGCCTACAACGTTGCCGCCTCCATCAGAAATGCAGCCGCCGCAGCCTGGATTCGATCCCGCGACCTGCGGGTCAGCAGCCGAGTGCCTTAGCCACTAGACCACCGTGTTCTTCTTTGAAGACTTTTTACGTGCGTTACAACGCGATTTTTGTGCACCTTATGCCTAGCTAGTTACGTGCGCAAGATGAAAGAAAGAGCAACAAGAAAGAATAAGCTGCAAAGTAATTTTGTTTGCCAAATGGTGTGCTTGCAATATAAACCGAAAACTTCGCAGATTAAATTGTAACGCAACTGTTGACGAGTACAACAGAACAGTAGTTCAAAGCCTCACCATGCCCAATCGTAGAAAATCACTTCAGCGAAACAGCAGCCTTCAAAATATCGCTTTGTGAACCGTAAAGTACAGCGTCTCGTCGCAAGCGTGTCTTATTCACCGTCACCTAAGGCAAGGGCACGCCGGCCCTGTGCCAGCGAAGGCAGTCGGCAGTCCCAGGAGCGGCTACCGACACATTTTAACGCGATAGCGTTAGAAAGATAGTGTCGCAGAAATTACGCCATCGGCGTCGGCACCATTGCGAGCGAGAAGCGTATAGAATAAAGGATAAAATTTTTGGTCCCATTGAGGATATAACCCGGGCCGTTCGCTTTGCAAGCAGGTATCCTACCACAAAGCAGCGATATTACTTGCAGCTGCATCGGTAAAAAAACACTACCTAAATGTCATGTAGTGGAAGGAGTTTCCTCAACGCATTTTGTTCGACAGGTGTCACGACAAAAACTAGCCCATTCGGCGATTTGTAGGCGCATTTGGAAGGCCATCAAACTACGTGGAAAATGGCCGGGATAGTGCAGCCATTGCCGCTAAAAACACTTAAGAAATATCAAACAGCTCTATAATTTGACAACTATTTTCATCTAGCGGAAAACATGCCTTTCTAGAGGCGTTCATCAAGCAAACAGCAAACGCTAGATAATGCGCTGCCATCTCTTAGGCATTTTGCGACTCTTCAAGGCCTCCGAGATGACAAGTGCGTGGCGTGTGTCTTGGAGGCCATGCGAATCTTGCTTTCGATCAAGACCCTGTATGTTCATGTGTGTGCATCTAGTGCCATCTGTAAGAGATTGTGGAAAACGTGTCTCGACTTCAGCAGAGCCTTGTTCTAGCTGAGGAAGGTGGCCACACTGCACAGTCACTGCTTACGTCACGTTTGCCCGCGTGCGCGTTCGTGTGCATGTGTGTGTGTGTGTGTGTATGTCTGTGCGTGTGTGTGTGAGTGTGTGTGAGTGTGTGTGCGTGCGAGTGTGCGTGTGTGTGTGTGTGTGAGAGAGAGAGAGAGAGAGCCGATTGTCGGCAAATAAAATACGGTGACTGCCACCTCTTGTATAGTCCGTTGCCGAATGAATGTACAGGCGCTCTCAGAATAACTAATAACGCAGACAGGCGCCGCTGGTTGGTGGAGTGCATCGACGAATAAATACAGGCAAAGTCTGAGCATGCGCGGTATACCTAGCGAGCAAGTTTATCTTCCTAGTGGCTCTCGATTTACGTTGGCTTGCTGCAAAGGGGCAGCAATATAGTGCTCTTCAACGATACGACAATGATGGCTGGACGCATAGGGGTCTGTAGGATTGTGATGTGTTTGTGCACGTTTGAAAAGTGCACCACTCCATCAGCCAGAGGAAGAAGATAACGCTCGGTTGCGGCACGTGTGGGCATGAACATTTTGGTCCAATGAGGTCCCTCCATGGAGATTTAGGAGAGCCACTGGAGAAGAACAGCGAAGCTATATGCAGACGTGGCCGAGTCGGGACCGAGTGAAGGTGGCCAGGGTGCGGAAGTGGCGGCCAGCAGAGCTCTGGCATTAAGGTCCCAGCGGGCTCCCATCTGGACACAGAGCTTCTTCTCGTCGCCTGACGTGGGCCAGGCTTGATCTGGTCTTCTGACCTTGGCCAAGAAACGTCTCCAGCTTCGTGTGCGAGCTGCGGCTGCCGAACGCCGAAAGGTCACTGACTCCGACCAGTCCGACGCTTCCTTCCGTGCCCGTCAACCTCGTGAGCGTCTCAAGCTAATCGCCAGTCTTTCTCCTGCTGCACGAGTGCGTCTTCACTATTACAAGGTCGCATCAGTTGCAAGCCCCGCATCACTGCTGCCATCGTTTGCGTGAGTTCGTCCATGCCTTGTTAGCGCAGCCTTCGCTGCAAGCACCGCGTCCCGCTATGCGGTAACAAGGCTTATTTTCCACTGAACATTTATGTCCATGCACTGTTCACGTCTTTAGCTGTTTCTTCTTCTTGCTAACATCTTTCTAGTTATGTAAGCTGTGTTCTTTGTCTGCTATTTGTCTTTAGGCGTTTCTAAATATATTGAGTTTTGGGATTTGGGTGGAAGCAAATGGTCTCGTCAGCTCATTTCCCGATGATGGTTATGTCATCGGTGGTTTTTGCTTTACACGAACCTACACGAGAGCATGCCCGTTAAACGGCCTCATGACAAGCATGCCACCCAGTGTAATTCATAAATATGAAGACTTGTTGGTTCCTTGCGGCGTGTTCTCACGAATCTCTGCGTCTGTTCTGGGAGGCTACTCACGAGTAGGGTGGCATGGCTATACAGCAGCATCACTGCCTTTCTCCAACAACTTTGCTCTGCTCTGCGAAGTATTGGTTCTTGTTTCAATTGTCTACTGAGCCTAACTCTCATAATAAACCCTTGTTACTATAAGCTTGCAGTATAACAGCTGCAAAAAGGGGGGTTCCACCCCCACCCCCTCACCGTAACCTTTCAAATGTTGCTTGCGTATATATACTCACACACATAAAAAGGCACCCACGATTATACATAAGGTATGGTTTATCCCCCTTTCCTTCGAAAAAAAATTCTGGCTACGCCCCTGCTACCTTGGTTATTTGAGGACGACGTACACTATTACATCACCACTGCTTTTATAGATCATCTGCAACCTCTTTTCTCCCCTTCATCCCTTCCCCCGTGCAGAGTAGCAAACTAGATGTGCGTCTGGTTAACCTCCCTGCCTTTCTTTGCATCTTTATCTCTCTCTATCTCTTTATAGATGAGTCTATGATGGCGGCAATAAAACATTTTGCAAAATAAAATGGGGCGTCACGTTTGTCAAAGCAAATTTCATGCAGAGGAACTGATGTCATGCATAATCTGAAAAGCTTTGCACGATTAATAAGTCTTTTATTCGCACACCACATTTTGTGGTTCACATATAGTTGTGTACCAATCAAATATAGAGTCGAATATATAGTCTACATCACGTGCCAACATTTATTGTCACATATATCCATCGTATTTTGCTCAGAGGTACAACGCTAGTCAATGATAGTCTGTCTAAGCTAAATGCAAAATAAATATTATGATAGGTAATATATTGATATACCAGGAATAACACTCTAATTTTCCACACAAAATAAAAAATAAAGACGCAACTGTGTTTCGCCGATGGGCTCATGGTTGCATCAGGCGAAAACGCAGTCCTTTGCTACTACGAGTCAGTCTCTTCCCGTAAATATTCTGACAAAATTATGAATACACAATCTAGAAAAAGAAGAAAAGGCACACAAGAACGCGCATGCACACACGTTCAAACACGATTTATGTGCGCACACAGTTTGTCACCGACGCCAGCCACCGAGCCTCCTGATCAAAGCGCCAAGGAGCACCTATAGCGCTATCGTTTTGTAGCGACGCAGCTCAAGTCTACTCGCACTAGGGAGCTTTTTAGAGATACTATACGCTCCACAGACGAGTGGCTGCGTTCCAAATTACCCGGAGAGTGCTCGTACGAAGCTGGCCGAACGTTACCATTACTTGTGGGAGAAACACAATCTGTCATTGAAAGGGATGTTCGCGGTTGGCGTTCAATAATTATGTCACGTTTCTTGTATTTTTATTTGTAAGTGTGGAGCTTGTGTTTGGCCTACTGCGCACTGCTATGGTGTGACTAAATTTATATGTCACTGTTGCTTCATTCTAGCTGGTCTTCGATATAAAAAAAAAGAAATCCCACATCTTTGGGCGATGAGCTAAAATACCAACAAATACGCATTCGCATGGTTTTTCTCCTGCAGTTCTCCTTAAAATGAACCTGGGCGAGTTGATAAGTTAATTTAGAAAAGTTGCGCGGCTGACAGTGCTTTGGCGAGTTGATTCTAACTCCATTAACAGTACCAAAAGATAACAGCTCAGCACGCAACTTTCTTCAATTGATTATGTGCACGACAGTGATGCAACAAGAGTTCGGTTACTTGATGAGGCAAAAGTTTTTTTATTAAGGTAATAATGTCCACTCCTTTCCTCAGTCTATAACGTCTATAACGACTGTGTCAAATAAAGAGAAATCATGAGTGAAACTGATGCTCACACTTTGAAAACCGACTTAGATCACATAGCGGACTGGTGTCAAAAAAGAACTTGAATTTAAATATTGAGAATTGTCACATCGTGAGCTTCTCAGAAAAATATCCAAATCTCATTATCAATATAACATCTATGGCGTACATATGAATATAAACGGTGATTGTAAGTATCTCGGTGTTCATTTTACTGAATCGTTTAGACGTTTTACTTTATTTTGAGGACTTTCAAACAGGCGACGCGCGAAATCAAGGGAACTTATAAATTTTTTGCAGGTCAGGTCTATACTTAATTATGCACGCGTAATATGGGACCCCAACCCATACTATCTAATAAAAAGTATGAAAATACCTTAAAACGAAGCGACAAGGTTTGTTTTAAATCATTATAGCCTCTACACTCACATTTCACAAATGAAGGCCTCTTTGGGATGGAAGCTGCTTTGCGTATGTAGCCATAAACTACGGCTTAAAGTGTTGCACTAGATAAATCCCCCTAACACAAGAATCAATTGTCATAGAGCTGTCTTTTTCAGCAATCACACACATCCACCCGCCCTGATAATAGCTAAAAGATCTCGACCTTCAAATGCATATCTGGCACTTCTTTCTACTCATTCTTCTAAAAAAAAACAACAATAATATGATATGTGGGGTTTAACATTCCAAAACGACCGTATGTATATGTGAAAGATGCCATAGTGGAGGACTCCGGAAAGTTTGACCATCTGGCGTTCTTTAACGTGCACTTAAATATGAGCTCACGGGCCTACAGCATTCCCACCTCCAATAAAAACAAGAAAGTGGAACACCTTAAGTGACGACTTAGTAAATATAACAAATAAAGATTTACTTTTTCTTTGCCGTGAAATTCTTCTTGAACTATGTATGTACTACGTGTGTTGAAAATGTATTTGTTGATTTATATTTATTTGTTGATAATGTTGCGGTAATTTTTGTATGCGTGTTTACATATCTTTGCTAAGCGTTTCTTTGTACTGATTATGTTTTTGTCCCCCCTCCTTACGTAGTGCCGATACAGCTATGTAAGTAATCAGTATATAAATAAATAAATAAATAAATAAATACTTAAATAAATCAATAAAAACCATGCCCCCAAAGCGCTCAAGAAAATGTAAAAAAGGTACTGTTTTGCGAGAAAATACACGACATAAGTGTAAGGCACGCCGCCTAGATTAATTTTCTCCATCTGGTTTCTTTAAAGCGAATACAAATCTAAGCACATGGGTATTTCTCTGCAAATATCATCCGAGGTTTTAACAGCTCATGACGACTCAAGTTTATTCCCCTTAATGTGATTCCATTTACTGTTCTTATTAAAAGACAATTTAAGTACCGAAGTGTAAAAATATACTACACAGAAATATTTAGCGTTAATGGGAACAGGACTATACAATAAAAGGTTGTCTCAAGCATAATTTAAGTTTTTCGCCTAACCGATAAGCAACAACACCACAGCTAGATACCGAACAACAATGAAAAACTCCGTTTATAAGTGAGTCGCTCAGACGCTGCATTTACACGACATCCAATACTCCTCATGTTTCGGCATGACGCCAAGTGCACTTTATGATGTGTTTCAGCTATAGAGTTCCTTAATGTTACTTATAGGGGACTCTGACGCTGCGATTGTTCAGTGACCATGAGAATGACGTGTAGTACACGGATTTGCCTATAGTCTTCGTACTTGCTCGCGGGAAATCGCACTTGTGGCTTCGTTGCGGCCAACACAGCAGTTTATTGCTGTGTTTCAGTTTGTTTTGAGAAATGAACAAAACATTTTCAATTTCGTGACCAGATTTGAAATGGTAAGCCTAAAATGTTAGGGTAGTGAAGTGTAATTGCAGAAAATTCGTTGATTTTTGTTCCGCGACAGAACAGCTGCAAGTCACACGAACACACATGGAGCCACAAATACGGAGATGAGACAAATCCGTCTACTGGCCATAGTTCCCATGCTCGCTGAAGCGCCATGCGTTGCAGCTCCCATTGGCACTAGCGCAAGAGTTCGCTCTAGTGGATACATAGAAAACTGAATGGCTTCAACTACAAAGCGGCACTTAAACATATCCTGGCGCACGTAAGGTGTGACGACGGTACACAACAGTCTTGGCAAGTACGCAAACTGGTCATATTGCAGTACCTATACAGCCGAGCAAGGCCAAATAAGTCTGTAGATTATGCTATAGGCAAACGTACAAGCAGTTAAACTTGCAATAAAGGGACACTAAAGTCAAACAACAATATACATCAGCGCGAAAGCTCAATGCATGACAAGATCTAGAACGACAATATTATCAACAACAGTGCCGTACTTACCGGGAAATAAGGTAAATACACAGGAACATTATACTATCATACTATCAATCAGGTAATAGAGAAATGCTCAGAATATAACCAACCACTCTACATAGCCTTCATAGATTACGAGAGGGCGTTTGATTCAGTAGAAATATCAGCCGTCATGCAGACACTGCGGAATCAGGGCGTCGATGAAGTATATATAAACATCCTGGAAGAAATATACAGGGGATCAATAGCTACCATAGTGCTTCATAAAGAAAGCAACAGAATACCAATAAAGAAGGGTGTAAGGCAGGGGGACACAATCTCCCAATGCTACTTACCGCGTGCTTACAGGAGGTTTTACGAAGCCTAGAATGGGAACAGTTAGGGATAAGAGTTAATGGAGAGTACCTTAGTAACCTGCGCTTCGCCGATGACATTGCATTGCTGAGCAACTCATGATTACGGAGTTAGACAAGGAGAGCAGAAAGGTGGGTCTTAAAATTAATCTGCAGAAAACGAAAGTAATGTACAACAACTTCGGAAAAGAGCAGCGCTTCGAGATACGTAATAGTGCACTTCAAGTTGTAAAAGAATATGTCTACTTAGGGCAGGTAATAACCGTGCAGCCGAACCACGAGATTGAAGTAACTAGAAGAATAAGAATGGGGTGGAGCACATTTGGCAAGCACTCTCAAATTATGACAGGTAGATTGCCACTATTCCTCAAGAGGAAGGTATATAACAGCTGTATCTTGCCGGTACTTAGCTATGGAGCAGAAACCTGGAGGCTTACAAAGAGGGTTCAGCTTAAATTGAGGACGGCGCAGTGAGCAATGGAAAGAAAAATGGTAGGTGTAACCTTAAGAGACAAGAAGAGAGCAGAGTGGATTAGGGAACGAACGGGGGTTAAGGATATCATAGCTGAAATCAAGAAGAGGAAATGGACATAGGCCGGGCATGTAGCGCGTAGACAGGATAACTGCTGGTTATTAAGGGTAACTGACTGGATTCCCAGAGAAGGAAAACGGGTTAGGGGGGCACAGAAGGTTACGTAGGCAGATGAGATTAAGAAGTTTGCAGTTATAAATTGGCCGCAGCAAGCACAGGACCGGGTTAACTGGCGGAACATGGGAGAGGCCTTTTTTCAATTCAATTCAATTCTTTATTCATCAAGTGCGAACATGAAAAAGTTTATGGGTACAGATTCACTGGGAGGTCCCAAGGTAAGAACCGCAGGCGGGACCTCCCACGGAAAAAAAAGGTAATCGTCAAGCAACACTGAAATACAATTGTGAGCAATTAAACACAGTATAAACACAGCATAAAAAAGAGAAAAATGAAAAAAACAAAAGAAAACAAAAAACCATTAGAATAATAAGCAGGAACACTAAAAAACAAGGAATACATCGTAAAAAAAAGACATGATAATACAGTTAGAATTCAATCAAACAGAAGGGCCTAACAAGAAAGTCTTTAGTTTGGTTTTAAAAGCACAAAGTGATTTAGAAGATTTAATATCAGAGGTAAGTGAATTCCAGAGTGAAATGGCCGAGAATAGAATCATTTGTTTGCCGTAGTTAGTGTGTATACACGGAAGTAAGAGATTGTGGCGTGAGGCAAAGCGCGTTGAATTGAGATTATTAGTGATGCAATGAGGGAGAATATCTAAGACAAGGTGATCCGTGCAAGACGTTAAAAAATAAAATACCAATGCTGTACCAAACAGATGATGAAGAGGCAAAACACGGAGCTGATAGAACAGCGGGGAAGATTCTGCTTGTCGATGGGAAAATGTAATGATGCGTAACGCTTGTTTTTGCAGTGTTAATAATGGGGCGATGTGGGTATGATACGTACCACCCCAGGAAGAAATGCAGTAATTTAGCCTTCGTCCTGCAGTGGACGTAGTCAGGCTGATGATGATAATGATGACAAGAACACAAACGCCGTGGTTGGACATTTTCAAAATGATCCTTATGACGTCAGATGGACCACCTAGAAATAATCACTAGTAATCGATCTAATTGCACTAAATAATAACCTTCCGTGAATCAAGAGACGCAATAAAATGCCGCTCGTACCTTTCTGTTTCATTCATGGAAAAAAGAACTGCCAGAAGTTACTACGGGGATTGGCGCGAATGGTACAAAAATTCAATTTTCGCGTGGTAACAGGGGACAGGTGGTGGCATCTAGCGGGGCGCAGTTGAAACAAAAGCGTCTGCAATCTCGAAACCACTGGCGGGAAATTTATCAATGGCCGTTACTGCTGCTGTGGCTCCCAGCGCAGTAAAGGCGGGCAACATTGTGCACGGCAACAGTGACGTGAGTCGGTCCGGTCGGTCCGCTTCTGTAGGCGGGTAATTTGAAGTGTGCTAATCCGATGCGGAGCACTAAAACGTGATTTTATTTGAAAATAGGCCATTCTTTTGCCCGTAAGTAACACTACTATGTTTCTGGACCGCCATTTCAACAATCAACGTTGACTTAATAGTTGACTTTAGTGTTTACAAGAGCGGTACAAACCGCCATGTGATGATGAGCACGACTTAGCGCACATGATAGCCTTATGTGACTAGCAGACGTAGCGGGAAGCAATCCACACTTATATCTGTCTCTCTATCTCCCTCTTTCTCGCTCTTTTAGTTGTATGTTCTCTCTGTCTCTTTGTCTTTTTCTTTCTGCATCTTTCTCTCTATTTCCTTTTTTTTCATGCTTGCTGTGCTAAACTTTACTTTTTGCCTTCCTTTCCTTATTCTCTCCATCATATCTTTTTCCCCCGACTCATTCCTCTTTCCCACCACCGTGCTACAATATACTATACAAGGCCATGATATATGCTCTGCTCGTGTGTCTGGATGTTCGACTTCGAATCGAGGGTACGCGGATTCAAATTCCGCCTTCTGAAAAATCATTTTTCGGCAAGATTATTTCGCCTCCCTCGTTGTTTCATTCATTCTTTGTGTACTCATTCTCTCAGCCATCAGTGTTATCACAGGGCCTAGGAGTGGGATTTGCCCGAAATATATGGCGCATGTCCGCAAACGATGAAAGTTTTCCCGGCAGAACAGACATTTTACGGCTGACTTAAAGAACACTGTTCTTAAAAATATTTGGTGCCGAGACCATCAACAATAACTATGAACTCATTTGATTAGCCGCAAGCTTCAAGAATGCTATTCATTATATTGAATGGATGGCGCACGTGTGCTTTTATAGTGTAACTTCTTACACAGCACAGCCGCTATCAGCACTACTGCGACAGTACTGTGAGCACATAACATGCGACTTGAAAACTTCAACACTTTGCGTACGGCGAGCACCACAAGCTGTTTCTGTAAAGAAAAACCTTAGCAGTGACCTGAACTAATTCAGATGACTGCTGATGTTACAAAACGCATAAAGGTACAATAACTGACACTTTAATTTGACATAATACGGGTAATGACATGAAAGTTAATATTTTCAGAAATGTCAAGCATTGTAAAAACAAGATTTTAAGTGCCAAAGATGTTCGTGAAAGCTACTAGAATCAGTATTTTGAGTGAACATCGTATCCTCATATCATGTTAGAAAAAAGAGGGGGAAGCTTGCAATATGTCATACAAGGCTTCAAACAGCGATACTGGACGAGTGTGCACACTAATCTGGTTGCTTTTAGGTTGTTTCTAAACCTTAGCTATTGGTGATGGAGGTTGTAGGTTGCTTCTAGGTTTTTGCTAGGCTTCAGTTAGGGGTGATTCTAGGCTATCTCTACGTTGTTTCTCTGCGCACAGAAGTTTGAGTCAAACCACAGGCAATCACGGACACAAGATGGCTGTCCAAACTCCACAGACTCAAATTGGCGCTGAACCTAAGTGTTCAGCACTCTCATAGATCTACGCGCACGTCTTCCTTGGCGTAACTCTTCTACCGCTTCTGGGTGTTGCCTTTGTCCCTGGGGTTCATGGTGGCAGACGCCACTATGTGTGCACTCAATCGTACATTATCACTTGTAAATATGTAAATAAACTACCGTTCCCTCTTGTAAAAACGCGTTTCTTCACTGGAAAACACCGGCTATTTGGACGACGGTGAGAGCTAGCTACCGTATAACAAGACCCGTCAGACCACCCTTCTTACAGGGGTCTTCTCACAGCCGCCATTTCCTTTCCCTTTCCTCGGCACTGTCCCGCTGTACGTACTCGGGGTGTTCGGTTCACCACCGTCGCATCAAAGTCATTTGTTGGGCCACCTGTTGCCTTCTCAATTTTAGATGCGGAAGCATCTTATACTAGCGCCTTGTAGTGCGCCGTCCGCGCCGTCCGCACCGCTTCTCGAACATTCGACAGCTGACGCGCGCGCATGCGCCGTCGCGCCGTCGCCCACCATCTGTGCCGCACGCGCTTCTCCTTCGAGAACATTCGACAGCTGACAGCGCATGCGCCGTCGCGCCGTCGCCATCTGTGCCGCGCGCGCGCTTCTCCTTCGAGAACATTCGACAGCTGACAGCGCATGCGCCGTCGCGCTGTATATATACTCAAGGTCGGCACTCGCTCGCTCAGTTGCCGCTCGTCCGTTGGTTTGTACGGCGCGTCGACGTCCGAAGTCGCCGTGAAATGAATGCCAACGAATAAACAAACACAATGATCGACGTCCCTTCCACCAGCGCCGCCCTTTCGCATACGTGTGTACGTGTTCACTCATTAAACACCCCCTCCTACAACCACGTTAACCAATTTAGCCATCGACCCAAGTAAGTCGCAATTTAACACGCCATTTCACAACCACGTTAACCAATTTAGCCATCGACCCAAGTAAGTCGCACTTTAACACCCCGTTAACCAATTATATGCTCCGCATCCTCCTCAGTGTTCTCCCGAGGGAAGCTGCGGGCAATTTTTTTAGTGCATTAGTGGGGGGTAGTATCATTCACCCTATATCTGTGGCGAATGCTCGTTTAAGATTATCATTGTTTTTTGACGCGAAGCAGCTTTTTGACTAGCCTGTGTAGTGCTGTCCGTCCGTGTTTCCGTGCCAACGCGCCGCACCGCGTTCACCTCACCACAGTTCATAGAACGATGCCATGTAGGTGAAGTCGCAGCTGTGCGTTGACGTCACACTCTCAATCTCTATCCTACAGCAGCTGCTGGTTTCTTCGCCTGCTCACTACACACTTCTCTCTCGTTTAGCCATCCCAACCACCTGCAACGTTCGACTGCACATCGAATGAAAACACTAGACAGATTTAGTTGCGCATCCAGAGCAGCCGTGCGTACGTGGCCTACAATTGCAAATGGCTAGCAGGCTGCGTCCGTACAGCCGCTGCCGACTCGTAACTAATAAGTTCTACTCTTTTGGGTCATTTATCTGCGATGAAGTCCAACCAGATTTCGTGTCTTTGCGTTTCAAGTGAACGTTTACTGGAGTGAACGCTACACCGAGTTTCGTTGCAAGCCGTTCTTCCAGCGCCCACGTCGACGGCCGTTTTAACGGAGTCAATACCGTTTGCACCACTGCTGCTTCACATCTGATCGGGGTTCTCTTCGGGGAGATGTACCATATTTTTTTTATATTCGACCTTCAAGGAATAATTTCATAAACAGCTTCGCTGGTAAATATTTAGGTGTCGTTAGCTGTGCTAGTTGTGGTCGTTGGGTCAACTCCCTGTGATGGCAACTTTGTGTACAACGTAGAGTTTCAGTAAACTTTGAGAACTCTTTATGGAAACTTAGGACTGTGTCAATGCACGCTAGAACCTACAGTTGTTTACCGTCGTCCACATCTACTGTACGCGAAAAAAGCAAGCGCAAGCAAGCCCAAAAGCGCACAGGTCTTACTCATACGGGAACTGGGTGAGCGCCGAACGAAATGAGAGGAGCAGAGGAAGGTGTGGAGCGCGTGATACGAGTGCACAGCAGGAAGCAAGCGTGACGTAATCGTGACGTAAGTGCAGCGGAGCGTACGGGGGTGCAGCTGACGCCAGTGAAGCAAGCAGTGCACGCTTCGTCCGGGCGCTACGAGTCACGTAACTTTTTTCCTTTTCCTCACCTCAAATGAGAAAAAATGTAGTTTACAATACTGCAGCTCACAGTTGTAAAAAAACCTGCCCCATGAACTCTGTCTTCTTAGCTCGACGGGAAAAGAAGCTATAGGCATGTAATGGTCTAATGAGAGCCTTTATTTATCTTACTTGAGTGCTACACGCCATAAGTTCACTCATTCATAGCCCAGTACTTGGGTAGTACATACGCGTGAAACGCCACTTTCCGGTGTTCACTTACCGCGATCCTTACGGCGGACTTAGAGACAATTTTCTGCGCTTCAGGCGCAAGTGGCTCTATTAATTAGGTTATATTTTTATCCACATGCCTAACTAAATCTTTTTTTCTGATGCCTGATCAAGCGATATCTAACTTATACAACTATAAACCAGAACTATTAGAACCTTTATAAGGGGGTATTATTTATTTATTAATCATACTATGCCACACCGTTTGTGGCGTCACGAGAGGTCAACCTGTCGTCTCAACTTTCAAGTCGCTAGCATCTAGCGCCGTAAAAATGTATGAGATGCGGTGAACCACCAAGGACTTGACACTAGTATGAGCTGTCGTAAAGTTCCGCACCATTCCAGCATAATGAGAATTTAACAAAATATAAAAACACAACTTTCAGATTTCTTATGCATACTTGAAGGGTGACATCAGTGGGCATACCGGATGGTCCCGACAATATGACGTGTGTTAGCTTGCGACCTACCACGGTGAGGTGCAAGGCATCGCACAAAACGCATACCGTTATTTCTCCCTCTTTCCTTTCTTTCGTATATGACTAATAGCTATCTATGTCATCACCGTTGCTTCTCTTCACATGTTTTATCATGAGAAGAGCACATTGTGTACGCTAAGCTGCCACGCGCCTCTTGCTTTTTCTCCACCCCGACATATATCAGCACGCGCATCGAGTGGCTGCCACCTCGGCTTTCTTCTCGCTTTTTTTCGAACAACCCAAATGGCCAGTGTGTTTTAAGATGAAGCGACTGTTTCGACAAGACATGGCGACAAAAATACTAATGTTCAAATGCTATCGCCATCACGTCCCGCAACGCATCCGACGTCGCGTGGAACGGTCGCTAAACTTCTTCCGCGCTCACGAAACAACAGCTCGGAGCGGTTCAGACGAAACTCGCTTTCAGTAAAACGTCCAGCTGAGCGACATAGTTCATATTTTAAGGCAAACTGGTGTGAGAAAATGAAAACAAGGACAAAGAAAAGATGGGACAGGGACAGGGTTTCCCTGCTTCTCTCCCATCGTTTCTGTGTCCTTGTCTTTATTTGTGCGCACCAGTTTACCTTGAAACTCATTTTGTTGTGAAACTTGCTAAAACGGCATTCGAAAACATGGTAAGCTCTCATACTTTCTTCCGAGGGACCGTTTTGTCGCAGCCTATGCACTCGAGTCGCGCTCAAAACAAAATTTCATGCATCTGACATTGGCCATTTACTTCTGTATATCAAGAGACTCCACATGCCCTCTTGTTTGTGAGCTTTTATTTTACCTGTGGCGTACTCTCAATCTCGTAAAAGGAACTGTCTTCTATTGTCTTTCACGTCGCAGTTGTTCCCATCAGAGGAATGCGCGCATATACGTCACGCAGGTTGGCACGGGGTACATTTATGTCTGAGTTCGTTATTTATAGATTTTAATTTCTAAACTGCCTGTTTGTGGGAAACATTACGTCCTTCCGTGAGTATTCACCGTGTCAAACTACAAATCGGAAGAAAAAAAAAAGCCATGCCCGTAATGAACAAGCTGGAGAAATATCAACATAGCAGGGGCTTCGCGAGCGGGATAGTATCGAATACTAAAGAAGCTTTTTTTTTTGTGGGCGCCGGCATCTTGGTAGAGGGTGCCCCTTTTATAGTCTGGCAACCCATCCGGCATGCGGGAAGCTCGTTGTTTACATAGGAGGTAAACGTGCGGCTGTAGTTTTATCGTTCCTTTTCAGTTTTTACGCGATGAATTTTAATGAAGTGATGCAAGTTCTTTAGAAAATGAGTCTATGAGACGTTTTGACAAGGTTCAAGCAGTTGAGGGTCAATTGTTTTTAATATACAGTGCCGCGAACAAGTCCGCCTCTGTTCATGCAGTATATTCACATTATAATCAAAGAATGTGCAATATTTTGAAGTCTTTCTTTTCCAGAATGAGGAACAACACTTCGAGAGCATAGTGAGTATATTCTTGAGTTTTAGTCATCCGCTTTTCTAACAAGATTACTTTACGACACGCCATCACATCGGCTACCACGCTTGCATGAAGCCGTGCGTTGGAGTGTAGTGCTTCGTCTTTACTGAGAGCTCTTGTTAACTGCGCACTAACTGTTGTCTAAATTGTTTCTCAACTCTGAAGAAGTGACCGTATCGTACTCACTCGTTTGTTTTTACAGGTGCTCACATGAATACAGCTCTTACATCAAACGACGCTGACGTGCCTGCGCGTCTCCTTTTTTATCTTCTTTTTTTAATCGCGATATTAAAGTGACGCTCGGTGCCACGGTACTTTGACCTGCGATCGAGAGAAATATTACGCGGGGCTATTTATCGGAGAAATATTGTCATCGTTGGAATAGCTGTAGGCTGCATACCTTCCATTAATTGCCCAGGTTGAGCATCGGTGTCGAAGTCATTGCGGTTCGTTCACTTGAGAAGAAGTGCTCTGAACATACCCGAGTACCCGCGGAAGGTGCAAAGTTTTTTCCTGTTTAGGTTGCAAGCCATAGAACCCATTGGCCCTCGTCAACACAAAAAGGATGAAACTTTGAGCCCACAGCCACGAAAATTCCGCGTCTGGTGATGTACATGGAACATATCTTCCGACAACAGTTTTGTTTTTCTGTAGTTGTTACTGCACACCAAAACAGCGAAGTGTTTCTCTAATGACCAATGCTTGCCCGTCATAGCAATGAAGAAAAACAAAATCTGCAGGTTGGCTTAATACGCGGCATATGGCTCGATAACGCCACACATGCCAGCATCAATAAACACACTCGAAGCCGTCGCCCGCATGCCAGAGAGGAGGAATGCGTTGGTTGCGAGACCAGACCTCCTCACTCCATGCAAAGGTCTATAAACTTGTGCTCTTCTTGATGTGTACCGGGTCACCAAAGCGTTTGTCTTTGCTGAATATATATATATATATATATATATATATATATATATATATATATATTGTGCAGATGTTCGGCAAGTAAAATAAGTGTCTTGCAGCCAAAACGTAGCCTTACAAGTGGTGGAGGTGCAGGGTAGGGGCCGCCTCCCCCTCCACCCCTGTAGTGGGGCGGCCGTGCAGGGGCTCCGTGTGGGGGCGGTGGCGGCGGGCAGGCTGACATCATGGTCATTGGGTGCCGCCCGGGGAATATAAGGTTCAGCGGCGCCAACGCCGCCAAGTCACTTTCGTACGTCTGTCGCAGCTTGGCGCTCACCAACTGCTCTGCACGGCACACGACTTCTGGCTGGCCCTTGATGGTGATGACACGCTCCAATTGAAGGGAACTGACATCGTGCAGGTTGGACACGGTGATCTTGGTGTCCGTATGTTTCATGATGCGTTTGATGGTGTTGCCGCTCTTGCCGATGATGCGCCCAATCAGGTATTTGTGGGCCAGAATCTTCAGGGGAACATCCCCCCTGTTGGTGTTGCTGGCCTCCTGGTGCGTCACCTCTAAGATCTTTTGGCAAGCTGTGGAGCAGTTCTCAGGGTTGCCATAGATGGTGATCACTTTTTCGAGGGAACCAGAATTCTCTTTACGGTGGACGTCCACCCTTGCCCTTAACTGCTGGGTGATCTGGCGGATAGTGCCTCCAGCCCGGCCGACGATGGCACCAACCATGTCACTTAGCACAAGGATACTGAGGGGGAAGTCAGACTGCCTCATGGGTGAACCCTGGCCGCCCGTGTACGAGAAGGGCCGGAACATAGGCCGGTTGTCCCCCATGCGCATGTTGTTGCGGCCACCGTCGCCACAACCACTACCGTTGCAGATGACGTCCATGGCGCACTCTGCCCTTAGCAGGCTACCTTGGTACTCGTAATCCCTCAACTGAGCCACAGCCTGCTGCGCCTGTTCGGGGGTTTCGTAAGTTACTTGAGCTCGATAGGATTGGTTCTCGGGCTTGAAAGGAGGAACTGAGAAGCTTGCATCATTGGAAACCATTTCCCACCTTGTTCGTAGTTTCAGATTCTGCATTGTGCCAAAGGTAGAGAGAAGATCCTGGATCTCGTCCCACTGCACGTGGATGGGAATGTTGCTCACGTGCACTCGGTTGCCATGACCTCTTCTGTTCTGTAGTGTCGACTGTTGAGGTTCCACCAGCAGTTGGGATCCCATGAAAGAGCGTCCGTTCAGGGCTTCGATGGCCTTGCTAATCACCACGCTGTCTGAGCACAAGACGAAAGCATAACCCCCCTTCTTCAGTAGCACGTATTTAGGAACGATGCCGGTCTTCTGGAGAAACAGGTCTCGGATAGATCCTTCGTTCACGTCCGCTGGTATATTGTCGATGTAGAGATTGTTCATGTTGAGGGACACCGATCTATGGATGCAGTTTTGAGACAGATCTGGGGGGTTGGGAAATGAGAAGAAAAATGATAATAAATAAAAAAAAAACTAACACGCGGACGGTTCACGAAAAAAATGCTTGTGTGACTGCCGCCTCACTTTGTCGATCGCCTCCTTCTCTACCACGTTATGGCTGGGCGACATGTAAACCCCCATGGGACCATGAACGGCGCCTCCCATGTAACCCACTCCAACGGCGGGAGGGTGCGGGTAGAGAGTGCTTTCCGGTCCTCTGGTCCTATCCCCGCAGCGCTTTTTCGTTATCTTCGACTACGAACCATCCCTGGAGCTCCAGTAGGGTCGCCATTTGCGCAGTCAGCCTACGGTCATGTCGCAAGACGAGCACAACAACACGGCTCCATCCACACACGCACCGCTGGGCATGCCTTCTTGGACTGTCACCGCCTCTCAAAAAGATCCCCCGATGTTCGCCAGCGTTCGCAGTGAAGACGTTGAAGACTGGTTGGATGAGTACGACCGTGTGAGTGCGCCTAACTATTGGCATAATTCTATGAAGCTGTCCCGCGTACCGTTTTATCTGACGGGTGTCGCTAAGACATGGTTTCTCAACGATCAGTTGGATTTCCCAGACTGGCCTACCTTTAAGCACCAGCTCCGTCAGTTATTTGCCAACCCTTCTGTGCGTGCAGACATCGCCAAACGGAAGCTTGCTCAACGCGTCCAGCACTTAGGCGAGTCCTATACCTTGTACATTGAAGATGTCCTCACCCTATGCCGTCGCGTCAACAGCTCGATGGTGGAGCATGACCGCATTCGCCACTTGCTCAAGGGGATAGGCGCCGTCGCATTTAACGCTCTGGCGGCAAAGAACCCGACCACGGTCGCCGATATCATCAGTACGTGTCAGGACTCGAAGACCTTCAACTTATACGTTTACAACCTGAAACAGCAGATATTAGGCCAACGCATGACGGTGAGCTCCGTGCGTTGATACGGTTCATGATCCGTGAGGAGCTGCAACTCCAGGCCACCGCGTCATCTTACGAGCTCCACATGATGCCTTCTGCAGGTAGCCTCCGCAACATTGTGAGGGAAGAACTAGCGTTCAAGACGTGTGAGCAAGTCCCGAACTCGCATATCACTCCAAAGCCGACGTACGCTCAGTTGGTTGCAGCGTCACCTCCTCAGCAATCACCGCAGTATGGGTCAACTATGAAGCCTTCACTGAATGTCCTCGCCCCAAGAGCAACGCCTCCTTCTTTTCAAGGCTGACGTCCATTTCGACGAATTTGCTATTATTGCGGAATACGCGGCCACATCTCACAGTTCTGTCGTCGACGTCAACAAGATGAAAGGCGTGGCTATGGTAACTTCGAGAAGAATGAGTTTGGCCCTGCTCCACAACATCGCCATGCATACCAACTGTACCAACGCCACTCTCCCTCTCCACAGCACTCCGATGCAGCCAGTACCTTCCGCTCCTCGCGCCATCGCTCTTCGTCACCTATGCGCCATTCCTCGTCACCACTTCGTCTGGCTATTACGGCGTCTGATCATCGCCCGGAAAACTACAGAGTGCAGCTTCACGAGGGAAAACTGCATTTTGCGGACTGCATCGAACTCCTCCGGAACGCCCGTCATATGTACTTTCAGTGTGTGTTGAGGGTATATGGACTGAAGCCTTGGTGGACACATGTGCGTCGCTCTCAGTTATTAGTGTGGATTGTGTTCCCGTTTGCGCAAAGTGAAGACACCGTATGATGGCCCTCCCTGTCGCTGTGCTAATGCGGTTTTTTTTCAGCCTTCATAAGTTTGCACAGCACGAGTTTTTTTTTTTGAGGGCATCCTTCACCATATACAGTTCCTCGTTCTATCATCGTGTACCAATGCGCTCATTTTAGGATATGACTTTCTCTCCTCAGCTTCAGCCTTGATATCTTGCCGTCAGAGGGTCATTCGCATATCAGATACTGCGCTTTCGTCTGATAACGATGCTCATAGTCAGCGTTTCGTCACCACTGATGACTGTTTTATTCCTCCAGGTAATGACCATATTCTGACCCTGGTGTCAGATAAGATCGCTACTGGTGATGTGTTCCTAGCACAGTGTAGACGCTGCATCTCTGATGGACTTGCCATCGATCCTAGCTTGGTTCGCTTTCGTGATGGCAGAGCATTAGTTACGGCAGTTAACCCCACTTCATTGCCTGTAGCACTGCCCCAGGGCACCAGTGTGGTTTGCTTCACAGATACCGAACCACTTACTCTGGTACCCCTTCACGCAGACTCGCCATCTTTCTCTACGAGTACTCATGACCATGCTACAACGGCTGCTTTAACAGCCACAATAAATTCCGATCTCACGTCAACGCAAAAGCAAGAGCTTTTGGGTATGCTTCAAAAACACAGCACTTCATTTGATGTCTACTCCAAGCTTCTGGGTCACACTTCTGTGGCCATGCATCGAATTGAAATGGAAGGCAATACAATCGTACGCCACCGCCCATATCTGGTGTCGTCCGTAGAGCAGAAGATCATCGAGGACAACGTTGCTGATATGCTCAAATCAGATGTTATTCGGCCTTCGTTCAGCTTGTGGTCATCACCTGTAGTGCTAGTCTGAAAGAAGGATGGTTCGGTGCGATTATGCGACGATTATCGAGCACTGAATAAGATCACACGCAAAGACGTCTACCCGATGCCACGAGTCGACGACACACTTCACTCTCTGCAAAGCGCTGAATTTTTCTCCAGCCTCGATTTACGGTCTGGTTATTGCCAAATACCTATGAGCAAAGCGGACAAAGAAAAAAACTGCCTTTGCGACACCAGACGGGCTGTATGAATTCAACGTCATGCCATTCGGTTTATGCAACGCTCCTGCCACGTTTGAACGCATGATGGACACAGTTCTACGCGGCCTAAAATGAAAAACATGTCTCTGTCATCTAGATGACATCGTCATTTTCTCTTCTTCTTTTCGTCAGCATCTTGATCGTTTGGACGAAGTTTTGACATGTATTTCTAGTACTGGACTTCAGCTAAACACAAAAAATGCCATTTCGCCAACAAGAACATCAAGGTGTTGGGCCACCTTATCAGCAAAGATGGCGTTCGTCCGGATCCTGACAAGCTTGCTGCCGTGATACGCTTCCCTCGGCCAGAAAATCAGAAACACCTACGAAGTTTCCTGGGCCTGGCATCCTACTTCCGCCGCTTCATTAGTCATTTTGCTGCCACCGCGTCGCCACTGCACAAGCTGCTGACATCCGGATCAACTTTCGCTTGGAACGATGACTGAGAGCGTGCCTTTCAAGCCCTCAAGAATGCTCTAACGTCTGACCCTGTTCTGTGCCATTTCGATGAGAACGCACCTACATGTCTGCACACCGACGCGAACGGTCATGACATTGGTGCAGTTCTTCTAAAGCGGGATGCCACTTCACGGGAAAGAGTTACAGCGTATGCTAGTCATGCTGTTACGGTTGCTGAACAGAACTACTCTATAACTGAGCAGGAGTGCCTTGCTGTTGTTGGGGCCACACAAAAATTTCGACCGTACCAATACGAACGCCACTTCACAGTTATTACAGACCACCACGCCTTGTGCTGGCTATCGACACTGAGAAACTTGTCTGGTCGCCTCGGTCGTTGGGTGTTCCGCCTACAAGAGTACGATTTTGACGTCATCTATAAGTCTGGCAAAAGGCACCAAGATGCATGTTCTCTCTCGCTGCCCCCTTCCACTGTCATCGTCAACTACATCAGCTGATTGCTCATCTGGTGGGCAAGGCACTGCGTCACCCCTCACATTCTCACACCTTGCGGTTATCAAAACGCCGGCTTCAAATCGCCACACCGAGTTCGCCACACGCCAGCGTGATGATCCGTAACGCAATCACATTATCCAACGCCTAAACGGCATATCATCATCATCATCATCATCATCATCAGCCTGACTACGTCCACTGCAGGACAAAGGCCTCTCCCATGTTCCACCAGTTAACTCGGTCCTGTGCTTGCTGCTGCCAATTTATACCCGCAAATTTCTTAATCTCATCTGCCCACCTAACCTTCTGTCTCCCCCTAAACCACTTCCCTTCTCTGCGAATCCAGTTAGTTACCCTTAATGACCAGCGGTTATCCTGTCTACGCGCTACATGCCCGGCCCATGTCCATTTCCTCTTCTTTATTTCAACTATGATATCTTTAACCCCCGTTTGTCCCCTAATCCACTCTGCTCTCTTCTTGTCTCTTAAGGTTACACCTACCATTTTTCTTTCCATTGCTCGCTGCGTCGTCCTCAATTTAAGCTGAACCCTCTTTGTAAGTCTCCAGGTTTCTGCTCGGTAGCTAAGCACCGGAAAGATGCAGCTGTTATATACCTTCCTCTTGAGGAATAGTGGCAATCTACCTGTCATAATTTGAGAGTGCTTGCCGAATGTGCTCCACCCCATTCTTATTCTTCTAGTTACTTCAATCTCGTGGTTCGGCTCTGCGGTTATTACCTGCCCTAAGTAGACATAGTCTTTTACAACTTCAAGTGCACTATTACCTATCTCGAAGCGCTGCTCCTTTCCGAGGTTGTTGTACATTACTTTCGTTTTCTGCAGATTAATTTTAAGACCCACCTTTCTGTTCTGCTTGTCTAACTCCGTAATCATGAGTTGCAATTCGTCCCCTGAGTTACTCAGCAATGCAATGTCATCGGCGAAGCGCAGGTTACTTAGTTATTATCTATTAACTCTTATTCCTAACTGTTCCCATTCCTGGCTTCTGAAAACCTCCTGTAAGCACGCTGTAAATAGCATTGGGGAGATTGTGTCCCCCTGCCTTACACCCTTCTTGATTGGTATTCTGTTGCTTTCTTTATGAAGCACTATGGTAGCAGTTGACCCCCTGTAGATTTCTTCCAGAATGTTTATATATACTTCATCTACGCCCTGATTCCGCAGTGTCTGCATGACGGCTGATATTTCTACTGAATCAAACGCCTTCTCGTAATCTATGAAGGCTATTATAGTGGTTGGTTATACTCTGAGCATTTCTCTATTACCTGATTGATAGTATGAATGTGATCAAATGTTGAGTAGCCTGTTCTAAATCCTGCTTGTATCTTAGTTGATTGAATTCTAATGTTTTCTTTACTCTGTTAGCAATTACCTTTGTAAATAGCTTGTATACTACAGAGAGCAAGATGTAAGAAGGTATAACATGGAGAGAATTAAACACGCTTTGAAAAACGGAGGAAGCGTCAAAGCAGTGAAGAGAAAACTTGGGATAGGCAAAAGTCGGATGTATGCACTAAGGGACAAAGAAGGCAAAATAACTACCAATATGGATAGGACAGTTAAAATAGCGGAGGAGTTTTACAGAGATCTGTACAGTAGCCGAGACAACCAAGACCTTAATACTATAAGAACTAGCAGTAACCCAGATGACACCGCACCAGTAATAATAGAAGAAGTCATAAAAGCTTTGGAGAGCATGCAAAGAGGCAAAGCTGCTGGTGAGGATCAGGTAACATCAGATCTGCTGAAAGATGGAGGACAGATTGTGTTAGAAAAACTAGCTACCCTGTTTACGAGGTGTCTCCTGACGGGAAAAGTACCAGAGTCTTGGAAGAACGCGAACATCATCTTAATAGATAAGAAAGGAGATGACAAGGACTTGAAGAATGGCATATCACCTACTCCTAATGCTAGATTGCACCGACAACTACGGCAATTTAAGCTCGATAACAATCTGCTCCATTGTTACGTTTACACTACTGATAGACACCACTGGGTTCCAGTACTTCCGCGTTCTCTACGTCATCAAGTCCTCGAAACCTTTCACGACGACCCATGTGCAGGCCACTTGGATTTCACAAAAGACAAGCTGCATCAGAAACCGTTTGTTCTGGCCGGGTATCCCTACCTTTGTGACCAAGTACGTTGCATCTTGTCATCTGCGTCAACGGCGGAAGCAACCAACTTCATCTCCTGCTAACCTTCTGCAACATAACCCATGTCCCGAGACTCCTTTTGCCATCGTTGGCATAGACCTACTCTGTCCTCTTCCCATCACGCCTGCAGGTATTCGTTGGATTGTGACTGCTGTCGGCCACCTGACACGGTACGCAGAAACTGCTGCACTACGCACAAGTTCTGCTTCAGACGTCACAGACTTCTTTCACAACACCATTGTGTTGTGTCATGGTGCACCTCGCGTCCTTCTGAGTGATCGCGGCAAGACGTTCCTGTCCACTATAATCGAAACCCTACTCACAACCTGTGGCACAGTACATAAGACGACGTCATCCTACCATCCCCAAACTAATGGGCTGAATGTTGTGAGGCAGAGGCTCGGCAAGTAAAAGAAGTGGCTTGCAGCCAAAACGTTGCCTTACAATATATATATATATATATATATATATATTGTGAGACGACGTCAGGTACGAAGGAGCGACCGTTTTATTGTCAACCCAGACGCGCGAGCCAGCAACCGAACAAGCAGCGAGCGGCTACGATGATGATGATCACGGTGCTTTGTATGCGCAGGTGAAAGTGAAAATGATGAGCAACACAATCAGCGCTCACACTATTTCCCCCCTACTATATTACACACTGACGCAAGTGGGCACGGAATCGGCGCTGTCCTGCTGCAGCGTGACCAGGCTTCACAAGTGGTGGAGCGTGCTGTGATTCCCAAGTCCTCGTGCACTACCGGTCACCTCTGGAGCTCCGATCAGGTCGACGGCTGTGCTTGCCAACAGTGATGGCGCAAAACGACCCACCCCCTGCCGCCTTCTTCGCACCACCCGCTCAGCCTGCTGGGCCTCTCCACACCGTGAGTACCTCGCAACGAGACCCTCCAGTGTTTTCTGGCCTTCGCGGTGAGGACGTAGAAGAATGGCTGGACAGTTACGACCGTACCAGTGCTTGCAATTACTGGGATGAGGCACATAAGCTGCGCTATGTACCCTTTTATCTGAAGGAGGTTGCTAAGACGTGGTATCATAACCACGAACGCGACTTTCCTGATTGGTCAGCATTCACGGTGCAGCTGCGTCAAATATTCGGCACTTCTACAGGACGCTCTGAGGTAGCTAAACAGAAGCTCGCTACCCGCATCCAGGGGCCTGACGAATCGTACACATCGTACATTGAAGACGTTCTGGCCCTCTGCCGCCGCGCCCAAAAGGACATGCCGGAGGCCGATCGTATTCGGCAAGTAATGAAAGGCATCAACTCCGTCGCCTTTAATGCTCTTGTCATGCAGAGCCCGACAACAGTTCAGGACATTATTACCACCTGCCAGCGCCTGGACGCACTTTACTCAATGCGCCTTCCACACGCCTCCTATGACACTCGTCTTACTGGCGAGCATGAGCTGCGAGCTCTAATTCGCACCATAGTGAGAGAGGAACTTCACAGCCTTGTTCCTGCCAGCGCACCGACTTCACCTGCCCGCTCACCCCCTCCTAACCTGCGGGAAATTATAAAGGACGAATTGGCGTCGATGACGAGCGTCGCACGTACCCAGCACCTCCACCACTTGTGAGACGACGTCAGGTACGAAGGAGCGACCGTTTTATTGTCAACCCAGACGCGCGAGCCAGCAACCGAACAAGCAGCGAGCGGCTACGATGATGATGATCACGGTGCTTTGTATGCGCAGGTGAAAGTGAAAATGATGAGCAACACAATCAGCGCTCACAATATATATATATATATATATATATGTATATATATATATATATATATATATATATATATATATATATAACTTTGATTATCTATTTGATCTGTATATATATATATATATATATATATATATATATATATATATATATATATATGGTGAGGAATATGGTGAGGAAATTTTTTTAGGTGCAAGTGTTACTAAGGGACGTCACAAAAATATTTGAAAACTGGCATCTGAGGTTTCAAGACATTCATGAGAGTTTGCTGCTGACGACGTTTACGCATAGTGTTTAGGATGCCTTCATTTTTTTTTCTGGATTGTGTTAAGCACCTTCAAAACGCTTTCGCGAACAGTGAAACAATTATTTTCAATTCTCGCTGTAAGAAAAAGGGCCGAAAACGTCCACATGGAAACGAATATATGTAACTAAGTTTTAAAAAACAGGCAAGTTGCCCTGAATCAGTTTGAGTGAGTAAGCTGCTAGCGGTCGTGTGTTCAACGCTGCCTGCGCTGGCGCAACAGCTGTTGATATGCTCGCGTGTGGAAACGAAGGGATGACGAGGAGCGGGCCAAGAAAAACCTCCATGCAATCCGCAAACATTTCGTTGCCGTGAAAACACTTAGGCTGGGCGGGCTCCGCAGCATCTGTCTCAGCCCCAACTTTGCTGAATTTCAAACTGTGATTCTGAAAATAAGAACAATATAACATCAACCCATCTGCATTTTTTGTATAATTATTTTTTGTATCCTGTCTCTCTCAACACCTTGTAGCCTTCCGGGTACGACACTGATAAACAAAGCTCTCCACCCATTTCTTAAACACGCTGCTTTTCATATCGTACAACAGCAAATCTATAAACACACCCACCACGGTAGTTTAATGCGTATGGTGCAGACTGCTGATCCTCTAAGGTCGCGGAATCGAACCCCGGACACGGCGGCCGCATCTCAATGAAGGCAAAATGTTTGCTTGGATTCAGCAGCTCGTTTAAAAACCACAGTCGGTCGAAACTTTTGCAGCTCGCCATTCCGGCATATCTGATAGTAATATCGTGGATCCGAGATGTAAAAGCTCAAACTTAACTGTTAGTAAACATATGAACATAAGCAGACTGAGGGGTTTTTGAATTGAATTGAATTTGAATGGAATTGAATTGAATTGAATTGAAGTTTTCTTGTTCTGAAATTCTTACAGAACAAATAAACAAATAAAGACAAAGTTCGGCGAAAGCGCCTTCAAGAAGCATGAATACGGATGTTGATCGTAGACTTTAAAGTCGATTGAAGCGGTGTTTCAAAATCAAGCTAAAGCAGGCGCTTTGGGTTCAGCGGAGGAAGTAAATAAATAGAAATTTTTATTCAAAGAATGGCATTGGGCCGCAGTTTGGGAATATGGGAGGAAGAGAATATTAAGAGCAAGCAAATAACGTGCCCTTTCTTATTTTCACATGAAACCTTGAACTTGACGAAGCCTTTGGTTGTACGCGAATAATAATCAGTGCTGCGAAAACGTGACTATACTTTATTGGTTAACGACTGAAAGAGTGTCTCACCTAGCTAAACCCGCTTGTAGGTACACATTCCACCACCATCACTTTCGTAGAGAAATTGTAGGGAGATACCTGGTCAGCAACTGAGAAGAACGTCTTGTACAGACGGAAAAGGTGGGTTACCAAAGAAATCTTTCTATAAGAAGTTTATTCAATCTACCAGTGAAAGAAACTAGATTTTTTAAGCACTTCAATGATCTTGCAGCGATAATGAGCCAATTATCTCTTATTCCGTTCTAGCGTTACAGCAACGCAAAGCTGCCAAGCCTTAGGTTTCACTCAAGGTCAGATATGCTCGATGTCTTTGCGTACTACTAGTCTGACAGCTAGTGTCGTTTGTGCAGAAACAATCCACCTTTCTCGATGACATCGTTGATAATTGTGTAGCACTCAAACTAAGAACCAGGAAAAAAAATATTGGTTGTCGATATCCACATTAGATTAAAAAAATCGAAAAAAATATAAGGGACGCTGTGTTGGTTTCTTTTCTCATCACCTGCTGACTCAATCAAGTGAGCTTGAGAAATCTGTCAGCATATTTCAGCACTAAAGAGACAGTATTCAAAATTGACATAAAAGATTAAGCTCTTGCCATGGGACGATTCATCAAAGCGTGCAAGTCACCATTATTGCACTATCTTTGCCGTTTGTGCTGATGTACCTCGGCCGCAAAATATACAAGCTAGTTATGTGGGCTATCGCGCTCCGTATGAGCTCTAATACGTTCGCGCGTGCCAACACGCTTGCCAGTTAATGCGACAGTGTTAAAGTGTTCCTTTCACAAAGTTTCGTTGTCGGCGTCGTGGTTTGCGTTCGAAAAATTAGCGTTGTCCATGAGTGAAAATTTAAAACAGGAGCAAACAAAGAATTACTGTAAATTTTTTTTGTTTGACTGGAAGGCGAAACAAGAACTTTTGCGCGGCAAGAAAAGCTCCACCGCAAAGCCCAGCCTATGCCCTATATTGCACCTAGAGAAATATAAATGTTACGCATAGTGAAAGCTGTCTTAGTAACACACGTAATATTACGTGCCAAATAGTAGGATCACACCGGGCATCGCGCCGTGTGAATCACACAACGAGTGGTCCTTTCGTAACACCACCAATTACAACGCACGCAGGCATATTTAAATATATTTATCAACAACACCATTACCAACGTGTGCAGGTACACATGTTGCTTCACGGACGCGTAGAGGGTACCTCGCCGACTCGCACAGGGAAGAATGATGCTGTACCGCGCACTTCGCCGATGGCTGAAGGACCCCAATTGGCCAGCTTAAAGTCCTTTTAGATGCGGAAGCATCTTATACTCGCGCCTTGTAGTGCGCCGTCCACGCCGTCCGCACCGCTTCTCGAACATTCGACAGCTGACGCGCGCGCATGCGCCGTCACGCCGTCGCCCACCATCTGTGCCGCGCGCGCTTCTCCTTCGAGAACATTCGACAGCTGACAGCGCATGCGCCGTCGCGCCGTCGCCATCTGTGCCGCGCGCGCGCTTCTCCTTCGAGAACATTCGACAGCTGACAGCGCATGCGCCGTCGCGCTGTATATATACTCAAGGTCGGCGCTCGCTCGCTCAGTTGCCGCTCGTCCGTTGGTTTGTACGGCGCGTCGACGTCCGAAGTCGCCGTGAAATGAATGCCAACGAATCCACAAACACAATGATCGACGTCCCTTCGACCAGCGCCGCCCTTTCGCATACGTGTGTACGTGTTCACTCATTTAACACCCCCTCCTACAACCACGTTAACCAATTTAGCTATCGACTCAAGTAAGTCGCAATTTAACACCCCATTTCACAACCACGTTAACCAATTTAGCCATCGACCCAAGTAAGTCGCACTTTAACACCCCGTTAACCAAATATATGCTCCGCATCCTCCTCAGTGTTCCCCCGAAGGAAGCTGTGGGCAATTTTTTTTTGTCATTGTGGCAGGGTTTAAATGTCCACCGAGAAGCGAAGCTAGGCTTCTGTTTGACAACGCGGTGAGTACGGGGCTCGGTTGAGCTATCTCATTCTTTTCTTAAAGGCAAAAGTAATGTGACCTCCAAGGTTTTCGTCACTGGCACTCAGTGCGACAGTGCCCCTGGGCGAAGATGCAAGATATTGTTCTTCATCTTCTATAAAGTGTGTCTTAGCTAACTGGGGTCAAGCTAACAGAACAAAGTGCGGCGATGTATATGAAGATACGAACAACGGCATTTTGTTAATGGCAACCTCAAGAAGCGTCGATAATGTCGACAGTGCCCGGAAGCCTCCTTTCGAGTGTCTGAATACCGACTCCGGCTTTCGGCTCCAAGTTGAATGCTACCGTCAGTGGAAGCTACAAGTGTTACATGCTTAACAATTAACAGAAGCAATTAATCTAATCGCTTCCAAGAGGTTTGAATCTTTATCAGCACTAAAGATTAGTACACCGCATAATCCACGCAGGTGTTAAAATAACGAGCATATGCATCAGTGGCGTAGCCAAAGGTGGGACACTGGGCCCGTGCCCCTTCCCTCACAAGAATATATTTCGCTATTGCACACAGAGCAAAAATGATAATTTAAGGGGGTGCCTCCCCCACCCCGAGAAATCAAGTATGTGTCCTTAATAACCAAATTTCTTTCTACGCCCCTCATATGCATAATGCCTCGCGCGTACAGAGATACACGCACAGATCTCACTTTATGACGCCGAACGTTGGCTTTCACAGCACTCTCGTCATGAACAGCGTGAACAGAATGGATCAAACGCATTAAATTGCTTCTCGCTTCTGTGAGAAAGCGCAAGCTGAAATATCAGGCACTTGGATATGTGGGGATATTGAGAATGTCACACAAAGCTACGGACCCTCTTAGATCACTCAACTTTAAAAATCACAGCAAATTACTTGCAAGATAAAGCACCGTTTTTATGGCTGTTAGCACCACAGCAGGCCGTGCCATTTGCGACATTGACCTCTCTACGCCGGGCTGTTCAAACACTTCTCTAGAATATATATATATATATATATATATATATATATATATATATATATATATATATATATATATATATATATATATATATATATATATATATATATATAAAGAGAAAGAGAGAGAGAGTTTCTTGCGCGAAAGGCTTAAAGGAAAAAAAACTGTGGGACAGGGGGAGCGAGTGCTTTTGCCCGTCTTACATTTCTTTTTTCGCGTTATGTTTTTTTCATTCACGTTCCCAGTAGATGCACCGGAACCAGGTAGCCAAACTTTCTTCGTCAAAGAATACTCGCATTGTTATTCCTGCGTCCCTCCTTCCTCGGGCTCTGTGCGAATTTGTGCATGGGTAATGCACTAACTCAGCTGTAGTCTACGAAGTGTGGTCCTTCCTGAATCCCGCCACATTTTTTGTAGTCGCAGCAAGACGACACATTCTGTGACCCCAGCGCGTATTGCTTTATAAGCAACGCACACTCTAGCTGCCACTTCCAAAAGTTGTAGGGCGCCGTCTACAGTGTAGGGTACCATTTCGTGCGGGCTACTTTTGTACTCCCTGCTCAGAGGGGATTTTTTTTTTTACGCTGTAACTGCGCCTCCCGTTCTATTGCACTTCCGAACTGAATTCTCAGTTTCTCCATCTCTTCATTTACTTTAGTTATTTCTACATTCAAGGTTGCACTAACCACGTCTTACTGCGAGGTAGGCCAGAAAACAAAAGAAAACAAAAAATGAAACAGGCTTCCTCGAGTGTCCACGTAGAAACTCGGGGAGCGAAGCTGCATCACGTATGCCACAGGACACCGCACACACCTACCTTCCTTTTATGCCTAAAGCAAACTTGGGCCCCGCCGCGGTGGTCTAGTGGCTAAGGTACTCGGCTGCTGACCCGCAGGGCGCGGGTCTAATCCCGGCTGCGGCGGCTGCATTTCCGATGGAGGCGGAAATGTTGTAGGCCAGTGTGCTCAGATTTGGGTGCACGTTAAAGAACCCCAGGTGGTCAAAATTTCTGGAGCCCTTCACTACGGCGTCTCTCATAATCATTTCGTGGTTTTGGGACGTTAAACCCCACAAATCAATCAATTAAAGCAAACTTGGACCGCAATTACTTCTCTTGCTAAGCGAATAAGTCCCTCGCGAGCACGAATGGCCGTCCCGATGAGAGCGAAGAATCACTAAAGCTCAATAAACTCTTCAACAAAACACCCTTACTCCCACTGTCTGTCTCGAGCAAGATGCACGTCGAGTTCATCACGTTTAGTCGAGAAGCCTAAAAAATAAATGCAATAGTGTCCCTCATTTTTAAAACGTTTTTCTTTGGCTCTTATTTTTCTGCCAGACTCATTAGCACTATGTGGCTTCTCAGGCCCTCCCAAGAGGTCTGAAATCCCTCAAGCCAAGATAAGGCGTACTTTGCGAGCTCTTTCCCATTCCCCAGAGAAAACTAGCGTTCATGCTATAAAGTTCCTGGGATTTTTTTGTTAGTTTTCTTTGATTCTATTATGAACCAAAGAAAACTATCTTTGGGTGTGTTGTGCACTTTAAAAGGTCATTGAATACGCGGCCTACGGAGAACACATTTCAATCGTGCGTCACAATGTTTATCTACGCCATGAGATTCTACAAGGTCGTAAGATCGATTCCCGGCTGCAGCGGCTGCATTTTCAATGAAGTTACATATGTTTCAGGCCAATGTACTTATATTGAAGTGCACGTTAAATAACCTTAGGTGGCCGTAGTTCTTGGAGCCCCACGGTGTCTCAATCAAATCGTGGTTTAGGGACATTAAGCCCCAAACATTATTATAACACTAATAATATTAGAGCGATTAGAATTATATGAATACTCTTGGCTGGATTGGGCCTCCGGCGTCGGCGCCACTCACCGTATATCTATACGTATCTATATACATGTAAACGCAAGAACGAAAAATAATCAGAAAAAAACTACGGCGCGCGGAATAGAACTTGGGGCCTCTGAGTTGTGAGCGCGAGACGTTTACCACTGAGCCACAAAGCAGCACCACTTTAAATGGTCAAACGGCAAGCTATCTATACCTAACGCTTACAGCTGCTGACGGGCATCTCCGGGGCAACTAAAGTGTTTTCAGCATTACCAGCAAAATGGCGCAGTGAGCACGTGTCACACATTAATAATAATAATAATAATAATAATAATAATAATAATAATAATAATAATAATAATAATAATAATAATAATAATAATAATAATAATAATAATAATAATAATAATAATAATAATAATTAATAATAATATATTATTATTATTATTATTATTATTATTATTATTATTATTATTATTATTATTATTATTATTATTATTATTTGTTTTCATCGTCGACGCATAAGTTGATTGAGTAGAGTACCACGCATATTTATTGCCCCCATAAAAGCGCGCGCTTTTCCAGAATGAGCGTTACGATGGTTTCCACTTTGATCCTTCCTTCTCTCTCGCGCCCTCATTCACACGAACAACATGACGCTTTCGGGAAGGCACCCACTGGCAGTGACTGCAAGATATATATCTCTGTTATACAACGTCGCAACATGTGCGGTCTGTACTACGGCTGCATTCGCGAACGCTATAGTTTTCTATAGCACTCTGATTACTATGGAGGGAGGCAGTGGCATCGCAAATCTGCCCCTTCAACTGACGGCGAATTGACTGAAATGCGCGCCAGCTCATTTTCGATATCTATGGGGCGTAAGACATTGAAAATTGAAAAAAATGTAATAAATAACAAAAAACAATGTAGACACTAAGAGCAGAACAAGAGGCGGCGTTGCTTCATTTTGAGCATGCACAATGAGATGCAGTGAGGCGTATGTATGGCCACAACGTAAAAGTTACCTAAACGAGACGATTTCGCGTGCCAAGAGGCTTCACACACACATACACGCACACGTATATATATATATATAAATATATATATATATATATATATATATATATATATTATATATATATATATATATATATATATATATATATATAAATCGGAGAAGTTTTTTCACACAATGGGTCAAACGTTCTCTGGAAGAGAAGAAACGCAACTTAGCGGTTGTCTTATTTTATTACCAACGGTTTCGATCGGTGGATATATATATATATATATATATATATATGTATATATATATATATATATATATATATATATATATATATATATATATATACACAAATGGAACAAAGGGCTAGTAGGTCCGGTGCAATATTCACAGGAAAGTTAAAACAGACGCGCGTGCGAACCAGTTTGATTGACGTTTCGCTTGGGGTTCGAGATTCATCGGAATGAAGCGCATAGCAACATTGCCGTTAACATATACATTTCCATATCAAGCACAGTGAACATACGCTAACCACAACTAATATAAAACTGTCATGGATGAAAATGTGTGTGAACAGCTCAAGAGAATCGCTGATCCAAATGATACAATGACGATGCTAAAAGTATACACGTCTAAGAAAAGTAAAACCGGAAAGTTAAAAGCACTAAAATGCAAAGGCACAAAGACTTCACAGTTCAATGAAAATTTTAAGTACACTTTTTTTCAGATTGGTCGATTACAGAGACAAACAATTTAATTTTCAAAAGCATTTGTTTAAGTGCTTGTTAAGTACAGCTGATACACGTGGGACTGATGCACAGAGACAAACAACTTAATTTTCAAAAGCGTTTGTTTAAACCAGACGCGATGGTATCAAGCTTGTGAATTAGGAAGGATTCCCGGGCTTCCCTGTCATAAATAGAGCGAAGGCCAGATTCAAGTAACCTGGTCTTGAGGTTATTAAACCAGTGACCGGGAAGATGCACATTTTTCTTATATGGGCAGGTTCGGTAACATGTTAGCGTACGATTTATGATTGTTAAATTGTAATCGGAAGTGGCCCTTTGTTTGTCCGATATACTGTTTGCCACACGTCGTACATTCAAGTATATAAATTATATTTTTGGTGTCACAGTCAAAGTCAACTTTGATTTTTTTAAAAAATGTTGCAGACGTACTGGCGTCCTGTTTGGAAGTGCACATAAGGGGACATGCCTTACAACGTGGTTTGTGGCATGGATGGCATCCGATGGCGTTTGGGCAGGCAATCGTAGGTAACGATGAAGATGATAGTTTGTCGCAAAGGTTTCCCGCTCGGCGGTGCACTTCTCGGGGTATTTCAGTAAAGATGTGTTTCAGGCGCTCACTTTGCATGATAATGTTGTGGTGCTTGTTAAGTACAGCTGATACACGTGGGACTGATGCACAGTTGGTTAGCACTAGGTTTGTCTGGGATGACTGAGTAGATGGCTTCGTGGTACAAAGAAGCGTTCTGCGGTCACATATCTGTGCTGTGGATCGGATCCTTAACTAATTGTGGTGAATGTATTTGCTTCAGCAAAACGTTTTTAAGTGTTCCACAATTTTTTTGAAAGTCTGATAGGTTAGAGCAGATTCTGTTGAAGCGTAACAATTGGCTATACGGAATGCTGGTCTTGCAGTGTTTTACGTGGCTGCTGTTGAAATGTAAATATTGTTGTCAATCTGTCGGCTTTCTATACAGCGCGGTCGACGGAAACGGTCACATCAAGAAAGTTAACGTCGGATGCAGAATACGCATGAGAAAATGATATTGAAGGGTGGGCATTGTTCAAATCATTTGTGAGTGAAAGAAGCTCCTGTTAACCATGTGGCCATATAAGGAACGCGTCATCAATGAATCGCTTGTAATAGAATGGCTTTATTGATACCTGGAGTTTAACGTCCCAAAACCACCATATGATTATGAAAGACGCCGTAGTGGAGGGCTCCGGAAATTTCGACCACCTGGGGTTCTTTAACGTGCACCTAAATCTGAGTACACGGGCCTACAACCTTTCCGCCTCCTATAGAATGGCTTTAACGTCTGCTTCATCAAAACCTTATTTTCTATGTGACCCATAAAAATGTTTGCGCGATTTGGCCCAATGCGTGTGTCTATCGACGTTCCACTGATTTAGATGTAGTGTGTATCATCAAATTGAAAGTTATTAAGATCTAAAATGAGTGTAAGCAGAGTTGCTAATGTGCTACTGTCAATCGGTTTTTCGGTCCCCATTCCTTCGTAGGATTTGATTTCGGGCAAGAAAAGTAGTGTCTTTCACGAACTCAACGGGAATGTAGCCAGGATATATATATATATATATATATATATATATATATATATATATATATATATATATATATATATATATATATATATATCTTATATTGTAAA
The DNA here is from genome assembly GCA_013436015.1 of Rhipicephalus annulatus. Lineage (NCBI taxonomy): Eukaryota > Metazoa > Arthropoda > Arachnida > Ixodida > Ixodidae > Rhipicephalus > Rhipicephalus annulatus. The sequence goes on along the minus strand of WOVY01011548.1, from coordinate 71,265 downwards.
TGCAAGGTCAAAATTGTGCGAGTAACTAAATTATATGAGTATCGTCTTTGTGATTCCTTCAAACGTGAAATCAAGTATAGTACATTTCTACTTCGTAAGATTGCTCTGCTAGAGCCGCGAAAACATATATGCAGAACAAGAAATACAGACATTTGGCACGTTCAAACATACAGAACAACTTACGGCACGCAAACCCTAGAAAACCAGCTTCCGCGACTGCTCAATAGCTTCGCAGCTAATAACGCACCCCTTGAAACATTGACAAATAAAGAGTTGTTATCATTTTTCTTTCTTAATTCCTGTTATCTGTTTGCTCGCGATTTCTGTGCCTTAAAAGTGTACTTCCTTGTATTGTGTCTTTCATTTTCCGTTATGTTATGCACATTTGGTTGTGTTCTTTTTTATTCTTGAATCCTTGCTGTTCGCCAAGTTAGGGGTCAGCAGCTCAGTCAAGCTGTTTTTTGATCCTCGGATTTTGCAGCTTTTACTGCGGGCCCCTGTCATCATGTACACAATGATGATGAAATAAACGTATTATTATTATTATTATTATTATTATTATTATTATTATTATTAATATTATTATTATTATTATTATTATTATTATTATTATTATTATTATTATTATTATTATTATTATTATTATTATTATAAAAGTGGTAGCTGCGTCGCAGCAGCAACCAGGCAGCCTTAGCTCGCGCCTAGCGCCAACGTGTAGATGGCGCTGCAGTAGTGGGCGTTCCTGTTCACTCCATTTCGTCCCCCTTCAAAAAAGGAGCCATCCTGGCGACTCACCGAGAAGAGAGTACGAGGGCATCGTAATAAGGTTTCAACCACTGTGCGTGAACGGTTTCGCGACCCCGAAAGCGCTGGTTTGTGGATGGCGTAACGGGTTCGACGATGTAGTTAACAGGTGAAGTCTGCGAGAGAATGCGGTAGGGTCCTTGGTATTTTGAAACAAGCTTTGAGGAAAGGCCTGTAGGGACAGTGGGAACCCAAAGCCTCACAAGAGGGTCCGGTACAAAGTTAGGGTACGGCTGGTTATCGTCACGTCGAGATTTTTGTCTCCATTGGTCGATGGTTGTAAATGACTGGGCGAGCTTACGGCATTCCTCGGCGCGGCGGGCAGCTTCAAAGATAGGTGTAGACTCGGAGAAATCGGGGTGGTAGGGTAGAATGGTATCTAGTGTGGTGGAAGGGTCTCGGCCATATAACAGGAAAAATGGCGAAAAGCCCTTAGTCGCCTGTGGAGCAGTGTTATATGCGTACGTCACAAAAGGCAGAATGAGGTCCCAATCGGAGTGGTCTGAGGCAACATACTTAATTAGCATGTCCCCTAGGGTACGGTTGAATCTTTCCGTCAACCCATTCATCTACGGATGGTAGGCGGTGGTAGTCCGGTAAATGATACGGCATTCGGCAAGGAGGGCGTTGAAGACTTCAGAGAGGAATACACGTCCTCTGTCGCTGAGAAGTTCATGTTGTGCGCTGTGACGCAGATTGAAGTTCCGCAGGAGAAAAGATGATACGTCGTGTGCTGTGGCAGCAGGCAAAGCGCCAGTTTCTGCGTATCGCGTCAAGTAGTCGACAGCGACAACGATCCAACGGTTTCCGGAAGCCGTAAATAGAAGAGGCCCATACAGATCGATTCCAACGCGGTCGAAAGGCCTGGCTGGGTAGGGGATTGGCTGGATCGGACCAGAGGCGTGATGAGGAAGAGCTTTGCGTCGTTGGCGCTGCGGGCATGACTGCATGTATTTGCGCACAAAGGTGTACATGCCTCACCAATAAAACCAGGAGGAAAGCCGAGCGCATGTTTGAAGACGCCCGTATGTGCGCACTGAGGGTCAGTGTGGAAAGCTGAACATACTGCAGCACAAAGAGGGCGAGGTATGAAGAGTAACCACTTTCGGCCATCGGACTTGTCATTCCAGCGATAAAGGAGGCCATCGCGGACCTCAAAGTGAGACGCTTTAAGACGTAAAGTTCGAGAAGATGGAGAAGTCGACGGGTCTGAAAGGAATGGCAGAAGAGTGCTGATCCAGTCATCCTTACGTTGCTCCGCCGCCATGTCACAGTTTTCTCAAAACGCAACCATTTCGTCCACGGCAGATAGACATGCAGAGCTTTCGGAGGACACAGGTGAGCGTGATAGGGCGTCGGCATCAGTGTGACGTCGGCAAGACCTGTAGACAACACGCATGTCGAACTCTTGCAACCGCAAAGCCCAGCGAGCTAAACGGCCGGAGGGGTCTGTCAATGTGGATAACCAGCAAAGCGCATGGTGATCGGTGACTACATCGAAAGGGTGACCATATAAGTACGGTCTAAATTTACTTAGAGCCCATGTAATTGCCAGACACTCTTTCTCTGTCACAGAATAGTTCTTTTCCGATTTGGTGAGGGTACGGCTTGCGTATGCGACTACGTACTCCTGGAATCCCGATTTGCGCTGCGCGAGCACGGCGCCGAGTCCAACACCGCTGGCATCGGTGTGTACCTCAGTCGGAGAAGTCGGGTCAAAGTGACGCAAGATTGGCGGCGAGGTAAACAGGCGGCGCAACTTTTCGAAAGCATCATCATAGGCGGGTGACCAAGCGTAACTTTTCGAGTCACTGCGCAGAAGTTCAGTCAAGGGGGCGGTGATCATCGAAAAATTCCGAACAAAGCGGCGGAAATACGAGCATAGGCCAAGAAAGCTGCCCAGATCCTTCAGATACGCAGGTTTAGGGAACTCTGCAACTGCCCGAAGCTTGGCGGTGTCAGGAAGAATAGCGTCTTTAGAGACAACAAGGCCGAGGATGGTGAGCTGACTTGCGCCGAAGCGGCATTTCTTCAGGTTGAGCTGAAGGCCGGCGTCACTTAGGCACTGCACTACTTCATCTAGCCTACGGAGATGCGTTGAAAAATCTGGTGAAAATATAACTACGCCATCCAAGTAGCACAGGCATGTTTTCCACTTCGGGCCATGCAAAATATTGTCTATCATCCGCTCGAATGTTGCGGGCACGCTGCAAAGACCAAAAGGCATGACACAGAATTTGTAAAGGCCATCAGGTGTGACAAAGGCCGTCTTAGGCTGATCTTCGAGTGCCAGAGGGACTTGCCAGTAACGACTCCGTAGGTCAATAGAAGAGAAGTACTCCGCACCTTGGAGGCAGTCAAGGGCGTCCTCGATTCTCGGTAAAACGTAAACGTCCTTTCGAGTTATTTTGTTAAGACGACGGTAGTCATCACAGAAGCGAATTCACCCATCCTTCTTCTTAACGAGAACGACTTGAGATGCCCAGGGGCTATTCGAAGGCTGGATGACGCCACGCTTGAACATGTCAGCTACTTGGTCATCGATAACCTGGCGCTCGGCTGCGGACACGCGATAGGGTCTTTGACGAATTGGCACATTGGTAACCGTAATGATGCGGTGACACACAGCGGACGTGCGGCCGAGGGGAGTATGCTGGCAGTCAAAGGAAGAACGGAACTTGTCCAGCAGTCGCAGAAGCTGAGCACGTTGCGAAAAAGTTAACGTGTCGACGATGAAGCTGCTGAGTACATCAGGCCTAGTAGTCGGCGGCGAAGAGGCACAGGTCACTCCGGTGACTTCGTGTTTGGCGGAAGGACCAATTGCCATGTCGACAATTGCAGAAAGGTCGAGACTGTAAACCCACCGGACGCACTCACCCCGAAGTAGTGTTACAGGACATGACAAGAGGTTCGAGATGAGCAGTCTGCTGACGCCGTCGTGAAGTTCTAGAAGGGCATAAGGCAGCGGCAAACACTTGCGGCGAACGAAAAGGGCAGATGGTGTGAAAAGGGCACTCGACTCGGCGAGCGAGTTGCAAGACACCATGGTAAGGGCGAAAGAGTGCGGCAGTATGATGATGTCTTCAGCAACAAATAGTTTGTCCCCGGTTTCAAAAGCATCATTTAACGGAGCGTCACCAAACATTTAAAATTCCACCTCAGCACGAGAGCAGTCGATGACGGCCTTATTAGCGGAGAGAAAGGTCCAACCCAAAATGAGAAAATGGGAGCAGGAATCCAACACTAGTAATTCGACGACATAGATGAGGCCATCAATCGCGATGCGAGCACAACAGGTAGCGTCCGGCGTGACATGCTCTGCATTGGCTGTACGAAGTGATATACATGCTATTGGCGTCATAACGTTTTTGAGCAAGCGGCAGAGTCTGGCACTGATCACTGAAACTGCGGCACCAGTGTCGACAAGAGTGAGTGCAGCGACGCCGTCCACATATACGTCGAGAACATTCGTTGGGGAAGAGAGAGGCCTTGGTCTTTTCAAAGGCGACGCAGTTCCTGTCTCTGGAACGGCGGCAATCAGTTTTCCCGCACCGGCGATGAAGGACAACGGCGCATCGGTGATGGCGAGCGGCGTCGAGGCGATGGCTAGCGGCGGTTAACAGAAAGGTGGTGGTCGGCGTATGATGACATCTGGTCAGGGGGCTGAGAGCCTGTGAACGAAGGGCGCGGTGGCACATAATGGGCAGGTTCGAAGTTCTGGTGGTAGCTCTGGTGGTAAACAGGGACGCATCGACGGCAGTATCACGCTATGTGGCCAGGTAGGCCACAGGCAAAGCATATTGGCCGATTGTCGAGTGTACGCCATTGTCCACTACTCTGAAATGACCTTGGCTGAGCGAACCGAGGAGTGGGTCGCGGTGGCACGGCTGATAGCAGTGACGTAAAAGTCTGAAGAGGTGGTCGAGCGGCCATTTCAGCATAGCTTAGAGGTGCATTTATCTCGGTACAGTCAACAGGGGTCGGCAACGGCGAAGTGCCACGTGCAGATGGCAGAGCCGCGCAAACTTGCTCTTGGATGACCTGGCGAATGTTTGCTGGCAGAGGTGATGGTGGTTGGCCGGCTGTAGATAGCAGCGATAGCTGACGAGCGACTTCAGCACGAAAAAACTTCATGATCTGCGATAGCAGGAAATCATGGTTAGAGGTGGTGGTTAGGGTTGAGAGTGTGTCATCCGGGACGTTAGGGCGTCTCGTGAAAAGACGCTGTCGTCGGAGTTTGTTGAAACTCTGACACAACTCGATGAGCTCAGAGACAGTGACAGGGTTCTTCGAGAGCAGCATTTGAAAGGCGTCGTTGGAAATGCCTTTCATGATATGTCGTACCTTGTCAGTTTCCGCCATCGTCGCGTCGACACACTGGCGGAGGTCTAGGATGTCCTCGATGTAGCTAGTGAATGTCTCACCAGTTTGTTGGGACCGCCTTCGTATACGTTGTTCTGTGCGAAGTTTGCGCACACCAGGGCGTCCAAAATCACCTGCGATGCAGGCTTTGAAGGTCGTCCAAGTGGGGATATCCGCCTCATGGTTTCCGTACCTTAGCTTGGCAACATCCATTAAATAAAACATCACGGTACTAAGCTTCGCGGGATCGTCCCTTTTGATAGTAGCACTGACTCGTTCATAAGAATCGAGCCAATCCCCAACGTCTTTCTCGTCGGTGCCGCTTGAGATGTCTGGTTCTCGCAAGAGCTGGGCACAGGGACAGCCCCTGCGTGGCAAAGCCGGTGGGGGTGTGAAGACAGCATCGTCAGGCATGATGGACAGCAGCTTTCCGCTACTCAGTTCCAGGACTAGAGGAGACCGCAGCACTCTCCAGCAAAATATAACGTAAATGCAAGGTCAAAAGCAGTAGCAGCGTCGGTACAGAAGAAGCAAGAGCAGGCCGAGTATACGGGCAGCGTCGCAGAAGCAACCAGGCAGCCTTAGCTCGCACCTCGCGCCAACGTGTCTCTCTCTCTCTCTCACACACACACACACACACATATATATATATATATATATATATATATATATATATATATATATATATATATATATATATATATATATATATATATATATATATATTAGGCAGGCATGGTAGTTGAGTGGCCGTAGCATTGCATATAGTTCAGTAGATCCTCCGTGAGCGGTCACAACGTGGTTTATTTCGACGTTTCGGCCTAGAGTCTGACCTTCATCAGCATTAAAGGTACAGTTTGTTGGTGCTCAGCTTTATGGAATCTCAAATCAGAGGGAAAGGAAAGAGGAAAAAGAAAAAAAAACGAAAAAAAAGAGGAAACAAGAAAACAAGAGAAAAAAATTGCCCGCAGCTTCCCTCGGGGGAACACTGAGGAGGATGCGGAGCATATAATTGGTTAACGGGGTGTTAAAGTGCGACTTACTTGGGTCGATGGCTAAATTGGCTAACGTGGTTGTGAAATGGGGTGTTAAATTGCGACTTACTTGGGTCGATGGCTAAATTGGTTAACGTGGTTGTAGGAGGGGGTGTTAAATGAGTGAACACGTACACACGTATGCGAAAGGGCGGCGCTGGTCGAAGGGACGTCGATCATTGTGTTTGTGGATTCGTTGGCATTCATTTCACGGCGACTTCGGACGTCGACGTGCCGTACAAACCAACGGACGAGCGGCAACTGAGCGAGCGAGCGCCGACCTTGAGTATATATACAGCGCGACGGCGCATGCGCTGTCAGCTGTCGAATGTTCTCGAAGGAGAAGCGCGCGCGCGGCACAGATGGCGACGGCGCGACGGCGCATGCGCTGTCAGCTGTCGAATGCTCTCGAAGGAGAAGCGCGCGCGGCACAGATGGTGGGCGACGCTGCGACGGCGCATGCGCGCGCGTCAGCTGTCGAATGTTCGAGAAGCGGTGCGGATGGCGCGGACGGCGCACTACAAGGCGCGAGTATAAGATGCTTCCGCATCTAAAAGGATATAAGGTGGACTCCCCTCGGGCGCCCCCCTTCCACTCTTCCTTCCACCTCCCACTTCATCTCTCTCCCCTTTCTACCCTTCACCTTTCTGATGTCAGTGGTCTGTGTATGCTTCCTTTCACTAACGCATTCTTCCCGACCAGACGGCGCCTCCTGGCACTGGCGGTTCGGTGTGGGGCAAAAAAGAGCTTTTTTAGGAAGTTCTAAGCCTTTAACTACACGGAGCCCCGTCCACATTTCGTCGCAGAAAGAGGGGTACCGCGTATTGGGGCAGAGGCTGGTAAGCGGGCATTTTAGGAAATTTTAAGCCTTTAACTACTCGAGGTCTCGTCAACATTTCGTCGTAGAAAGAGGGGTGCCGCGTATTGCAGCAGAGGCTGGTAAGCGGGCGCAATGCGAATTCCTTGCGCGCTTCTGGATTACGCGTGCAGTGGGGGCCTCCCGGCTGCGCACAGGGTTGCTGTTGGGCATGTCATGCATGGTACAATTGATTGGGTAGTAAAATAAAACAGAAAACAGACGACAGCTGCCCTTAGGAAGAGTAGTTACACTTGGAATTGTTTTGAGTTGTCCAGTGCCCTTCGAAGCTGCAGTGCCGTGAACTCAGTTGCTATTTCCATTATTGCCGTGACTGTTTTTTAATGCTTTAATTGCTGCAAGTGTTCCAGGATTCTCATTTAATCCTCTATCGAGGGTGTTCAATCGGTGGATAAAGTATGACTCTCGTTGTTCAAGTTCTCAATTTGATTTAAATTCCGTCTCTAAGAGCGTTACTGATAGTTTGTCTAATGCATGGTCGGGAAGATTGAGATGTTTTAATAGAGGTAGACTTCGGGCTGATTTAGCATGGGCTCTGTGATTATTCAAGCGAATCCTAACTGGTGTTTCTGTTTGTCCGATATCCTGCATACCACACACATTGCATTCGAGTAGGTATACCACATTAGAGGTATCGCATGTTAGGTTTCCTCAGATGTTAATCGAAAACTTGGATTGTGTGCTGGTTGCTTTGTGTGTTTCTCGCATCACCTTACATACAAGACATCGTGGCTTTAAACAAGGTCGGCATGAATTATTGGGGGGTGATATGTTAATTTGAGAGTGGACAAGTGTGTCTTTGAGGTTACGTGGTCGTCGGTAAACGACGCCTGGAGGAGATGGAAATGCGCGTTTCAGCCGTTCACTTTGTTCGAGAATGTTGTAATGTTGTTTAAGGATTTTGTTTACATTGGGGAAGTTTGTGCTCTAAGTCAAACAGAGGTTTGTTCGTTGTGGGTCTTCTTGCGGTGGTCGCTTCATAAGTAAGTCTTCACGCTTTAGTTTTCTCGCTTTTTGAACAGCGTCATTAATTACAAGTGGGAGGTATTTTTGTTTCTCGAGCATAAGTTTTAGCCTCTGTGAGCTCGTGTCAAAGTCAGCGTCTCTAGAGCAGATTTGCTTAAACCGGTGAGCCTGGCTGTATGGAATACTGTTTTTACAGTGGCGTGGGTGATCGCTTTGGTAATGGAGGTATTGTTGTCGATTCGTTGGTTTGCGATATAGGGTTGTAGAGAGCTTCTATTCTTCTATCGTTATGGTACCATCAAGAAAATTTACTGTTACTTTCGAGTATGTATGTGTGAAGTGTATGTTCGGATGTACAGCATTGTAAGTGTCGATAAAGCTGAGAAGTTCTTCTTCGCTGTGGGTCCAAATAAGAAAGATGTCGTCTATGTATCTTCTGTTTAACAATGGTTTAAAGGAACTTTGTGCAAAAAATTCAGATTCTAGCTTTCCCATAAATATGTTGGCATAATTAGGTGCCATTTTAGTGCTCATAGCGGTCCCGCTGATTTGTCGAAAATACTATTGGTTAAACTCAAATGAATTTAATTCGAGGACCATCCTCGTCAAAGTTGCGATGGCAGAGGAATCTGGGGTGTTAGATTGTCTATGGTTTGTGCACATGTTTTGTAATGCAGCTATACCGTCATCGTGAAGAATATTTGTATACGATGAAGAGACATCAAGAGTAACCAAGTACGAGTTTTTCGGCACACACAGACCTGCAATGTCTGGAAGAAAATGTGTGGTGTATTTTATGTACGACGCGAGGGTACATGGAATATGGCTTATTAGTTTGTCCACGTACCCTGATATGGGCTTGAGTTATTGTACCGATGCCTGATATGATTGGACGACCTGGGTTACCGGTTTTATGAATTTTCGGGAGGATGTAGAAGCGACCTGGACAAGGGTATGCTGCTCTCATGAGTTTGTGGTCAGTGTTGGTTATCTTTTCTGCATCCAACAGTTTCTTCAGTTCTGTTGATACAATACGTTTGTATTCGTCTGTCGGATCACCTAGGTGTTCGTAAAATCTTGAGTCGTCTAGTTGGCGGTGTGCTTCTTGTAAGTAGTTTGTTGTATTAAGGACTACAATTGCTCCTCCTTTGTCAGCGGGTTTTATTGTTATGTCGGTCCTAGGTGCCAAATTTCTCATACTTATTTTTTTCAGATTTGGTTAAGTTTTCTCGGTCTCCTTTCTGTCTGTGGTATTCGTGTACTATATCTTTCTGTACTGCGGTGATATAAAGGTCCAAGCACTTGTCTCGATTACTGTTCGGTGTCCAATCTTTTGATTTACGACGGTGAATTGTTTCGTGGTTAGAAGGTCTGTCCAAGAAATATTCGCGCAACCTTAAGCTTCAAGCGAAGTTGTCGAGGTCTTGGATCAAGTGGAATTCATCGAAAATTTTTGTGGTCGGGCAGAAGCTTAGTGCCTTAGATAGCAGTTTTTCTTCGTCAGGTGACAAGCTCGTGTCCGATAAGTTTACAACAACAGTGTCACAGGGTGTGTTCCTAGATGGCTGCTCGTTTGTACCGTTAGTGGTTTCCTGGGTTGTGGTGTTGTAGTGATAAGGAACTATATCAGGGAACGCGGGTTGGGGCAGATGGTCTCTTTTAATTTTATGAGTTTTTGTGGTCATGATGGCTTGGTATTTATTCTGTTCAAATTCTGTTAATCTGGTGATTTCTTCGTTTGATAAAGTGTTGTGGCGGAGAATGGTGTTGGTCATAGCGACCAGTTTCTTTACCTGCTTATCACTGTGATTAGGAGCGATTTCCGTTAATTTAAGATATGCCCTAAGGAGGACATTTTTCCATGTTATTTGGTCGTGTTCATCTAGATTTGTTGCAGCTGGTGTGAGGGAGAGTGTCATACTCTTGGAGACTATTCTAGCACGAAGGTACACTTGCAATGTTGATTTATGCATTTCATGTTTAATTCGTTTGTCGGCAAGTTTTCGTACTTTAAGGAAAGTGGCACTGCAACTGAGAAGCGATGAGCTGGACTTACATTTCAGAAGTCAGTCTTCTTTTGGGTTCGGGGATGGCATTGATGAGGTGCGCAGGTTGTAGTTATGTCCGGCAGGCCTTCGTCGTTGTAGGGAGGATTTCGGTGTTGGGCTCCCGGCGAACGTGTTCGTAGGCAGTTCCGGGGTGTTCAATAGGGGGACGCGGTTTCGTAGTTCAGCAGGCTTCCCTTTGAGGAGTGGTGTAGTGGTGCTGTCGTGTAATGCTTTTGGTCTCGACATCCATTATGGAGGGACGCGTGTTGGCTGTTCAGCAGACTTCCCCCCTAGTAGTGGTGCGCTGTTGGTGATGGTGAGGAGGTGCTTGTGGCTCGCGGGAGTCACTGTTTCGCCGATCGTCGGGAACTCATCTGTGATGTTGGGTGGGTGTGGCTCCTGGTTTGGGGCTCCTAGTGTATGTTGATATGCAGAGTTCTTGTCCTGGGTGTCTTGTTGTGTTGAACGGATATTGACGGGAGCTGCTGGTTGAGTCGACCACCCCGTGGTAGCTTCGAAGTCTCCGCGACCGAGTGCACTCTTGAGGGTTTCGGCAATCAAATGACACCCATAAAACTCGGATGAATCCCATCCGCAGCAAGAAAGCGTCTTGGTGGCAAGTGCTCGAATTGGTAGTCGATGTATGACACCTTGCTGGGTCTTCGGCAGTAGGCCTTGACTGTCTCGTTGAATTGACGAGCGTCCCGGTTGAAGCGGTGCACGAATTGTTCGTTCGATCGTTCCAGCTGTAGGTTGAGGTAACGGGGCAGCACACATGAAACAACGACACCTTCGAGTTCCTGGCGTGTCCGAAGCGTGTTGTTCACTAGGCGGCGAAGGCGGCGTAGCGATTTCTCTAGTCCGTATGACGACAGCTCGCTCGTACCGACGTGAAAAACGAGCGTGGTCACAGATCGTGGTATGCCGGCAAGCTCTTTCTCGATGTCAAATGTGGAGGCTCCGCGGATTGAAATGATCGCAGGTGTAGTCTTCTCATGAGGGTTGAAATGCCGATGTAAATACCTTGTTTGCGAGTTTCCGATGATGGCTGATGTTGGTGCATGTTTAGGGAACTTCCGTGAGACCTGCTCGACTGGAGGCGCGCCTGTGGCCGGTGTTGTGTAGCCAGGCATGGTGGTTTAGTGGCCGTAGCGTTGCATATAGTCCAGTAGATCCTCCGTGAGCGGTCACAACGTGGTTTATTTCGACGTTTCGGCCTAGAGTCTGGCATTCATCAGAAATAAAGGTACAGTTTGTTGGTGCTCAGCTTTATACAATCTCAAATCAGAGGGAAAGAAAAGAGGAAAAAGACAAAAAAAGAAAAAAAGAAAAAAAAATTCCGCCATATCCACAAAGTGATTGATGATGAGTGGGCGAAGCTCCGGAGGTAAACCTGGTAAACCATGAATCCTCTGTACATTTTGCCCACTCGATTTTATTACATCGCTCCCCCTAGCGTAAGTCGCCGCAGTAAATCGAACGATTGCCTTCAACCAATGACACGCGCCATATGTGACATCATTCCTATTTTGTAAGATCTCGCGTCTTTCATCAACTACAAGTACCGCTTTCTAGTTTATAACATCTTGCATCTTTTCATCATCAGCTACAAGTACCACCATCTAGTAAACACTACAAAAACTAAACGAGAGGTGGCTACATACAGGAGACGGTACCGCCATCTAGTGAACACTGCAAGAACTAAACTAGAGGTGGTTACATACAGGGGACGGTACCGCCATCTAGTGAACAATGCAAGAACTAAACTAGAGGTGGCTACATACAGGCTACAGGGGACGCACAGCCCACGCCCTAAGGAGCTTCGCCCCTAAAAGAAGAAAAAAAAAACAAGAGAAAAAGAATATAAGGTGGACTCCCTTTGGGCGCCTCCCTTCCACTCTTCCTTCCACTACTCTTTAAGGGACTAAGATTCTGCCCGACTACAAAATGTTTTGATGAATTCCACTTGCTCCGAGACCTCGACAACTTTGCTCGAAGCTTAAGATTGCGCGAATATTTCTTGGGCAGGCCTTCTAACCACGAAACAATTCACCGTCGTAAATGAAATGATTGGACACCGAACAGTAATCGAGACAAGTGCTTGGACCTTTATATCACCGCAGAACAGAAAGATATAGTACACGAATACCGCAGACAGAAAGGAAACCGAGAAAACTTGACAACATCTGAAAAAGTAAGTATGAGAAATTTGGCATCTAGGACAGACATAACAATAAAACCCGCTGACAAAGGAGGAGCAATTGTACGCCTTAATACAACCAACTACTTACAAGAAGCATACGGCCAACTAGACGACTCAAGATTTTACGAACGCCTCCCAGGTGATCCGACAGACGAATACAAACGTATCGTATCAACAGAAGTAAAGAAACTGTTGGATGAAGAACGATAACCAACACTGACCACAAACTCATGCGAGCACAATACCCTCATCCAGGTCGCTTCTACATCCTCCCAAAAATTCATAAACTCGGTAACCCAGGTCGACCAATCATATCAGGCATCGGTACAATAACTGAACCCATATCAGGGTACGTGGACAACTAATAAGCCACATTCTATGCACCCTCGCGTCGTACATAAAAGACACCACACAATTTCTTCGAGGCATTGCAGGTCTGTGTGTGCCGAAAAACTCGTACTTGGTTACGGGGCTCCGAGTAGTTAAAGGCTTAGAACTTCCTCAAAAAGCTCTTTTTTGCCCCACACCGAACTGCCAGTTCCAGGAGCGGCCGTCTGGTCGGGAAGAATGCATTAGTGAAAGGAAGCATACACAGACCACTGACATCAGAAAGGTGAAGGGTAGAAAGGGGAGAGAGATGAAGGGGGATGTGGAAGGAAGAGTGGAGGGGAGTCCACCATATATTCTTTTTCTCTTGTTTTCTTTTGTCTTCTTTTTTGTCAGTTTTTCTTTTTTTGTCTTTTTCCTCTTTCCTTTCCCTCTGATTTGAGATTGTATAAAGCTGAGCACCAACAAACTGTACCTTTAATCCTGATGAAGGCCAGACTCTAGGCCGAAACGTCAAAATAAACCACGTTGTGACCGCTCACGGAGGATTTACTGGACTATATATATATATATATATATATATATATACATATATATAATGTGTTGTGTGTAACATTTGTTTAAAGGCAGGTAGGTTAACCAGGCGCCAGTATCCATTTTGGTACCTTGCACAGAGTTGGATCACTAGGCTAGCGGAAATAAAAGAGAGTCATAAATAGAAAAAAATGAGTTGAAAACACACGAACACACACACACCAATGAAGGTGTTTAAACCAGACGTTCAAACAGGCCAGTTATTGAAGCAAGCCTCGTAAGACATTCACCGCTTTCTTGTCACCCGCTATGGCGGTCCAGTGGTTATAAGGCGCTCGCCTGCTCGCTAACAGGTCGTGGTATCGAGTCCCGGTCACAGCGGCCGCATTTTCAATGAAGGCGAAAATGCTTCAGGCCCATGTACGTAGATTTATGTGCACGTTTTAAAGAATCCCAGGTGGCCGAAGTTTCTGGTGCCTTCTACTATGGCGCTTCTCAAAATCATATCGAAGTTTCGAGACGTTGAATCCCAACGACTACTATTATTATAGCCTTCTTACACCCATTGCCGTAGGAGTGTTTAACACGAAAGTGCTTTATGCCAGTGTCCACCTCGGCTTCAACGACGTATTTCCGTTATTGATATGACGTTGTAAGATGTATGCTAACATATTGAAAAGAAGATATTTTGTCGCCGAACCTACGAACTATTGTCTGCCGCGTTCTGCGCGAAACCACTGAACCACAAAGCGTACGTTATCCAGCTTTTAACAGCAAGCTATTTATATACACCATATACCGTTTGGTACACCTCAGATATTTGGAATTTCACTGCGTCGTCATCTTGACTAGTGAGTTGGCGCGAAGGGTGCGCATTGGGCACGCTCTAAAAGTCTTCGCCCCTTGCGTTTCACTGCGGGCACCTCCACGGGACTAAGCCTCTCGTGCACGCGCAGTCACCTTGTGATTGGGGCGAACACGAAGGCCTCTTGGCTCGCTACCACGGCCGCGCTTACAAAAGGAGCGCGCTGTTCACACTTTAAGTAGTAAAAATTGTGACAGCCGTTCGCACTCGTGCTGTGTGTCCCTGTGGGTTCATTTCGTGCGTCTTTCCGTTTAAGCAGGGTGCTTCAAGTAAGTTGTGATAGTACGCGCTCGTCCTTTGTATGCTCATTGCGTGCGTGCTTTCTGCTTGAGCTGCGCGCCCTAAGTTCCGGGCTGGTTGCCTTTCTTTGCGTGGCATTACAATTTGTTGCTGTAGTATTCATTTTTTGGCCGCTGTTGGTAAAGAATGCATAAGAAACACTCAACTTCCTCTGCTAAGTCATGTTTCAGTTTCATGTTATACAGATTCCTTGACAGAGAGATAAGTGACGTTTTTTTTCTTCAAAGGAGGCTGGTTGGTAATCTTGTTGGCTGAGTTGCCAAGCGATTATCTTTGAGTAGAGTGCTATGGACAGTAGCATAGGTAATGTCGAACAGTTTCTTCATCGCCGCTATGTTATCACTCTGCTGTGTTGTCAATTCCTAAACGTAACGCATACGCATGGGTAATTCAACGGCAAACTATGATCTACACTAAAACGTAAGGCCACCATGGCAACCTTATCATGGAAGGGAAGTCGAAGGCTTGGGATTAAATGTATGGCGTGCAATCGTTGTTGTGAAGCTAGCTATAGGCAGCGATGATAGCAGGTCGTAGAGAACAGCAAGGCTGGCGAACCGACGCAACCGAAGAAGGTCTTTTGCTCAGAGGTAGAACAGGGAGTCCAACGTTTAGCAAAACGGTAAAAAAAAACGTTATAGCAGGTAAGGTCTCCGTCGCACAAGACCTGCCAGCACGACAGGGTTGGCTGGGGCAACTGCTCGAAAAAGGGTTCAGCACGATCCTAAATGAGATATAGCCAATGGTTTCGTGTCCCCTCCACCGTGCTTGGGTTATGGCCCACATCAACCGCCCACTTTTACGGCATCCTACTACGCTGACTGGTTGTTGATCGCTTGTCACAGAACTTCCATGACAGCCTGATTCCCACAGGCAGGAAATCTGAGGAATTTCACCTGTTCGACCAGCTCCGGGAGACAGAAGTTCGTCAAAACTTGGGTGGCTAGCCGATCTCCGTGTGAGAAGAAGTGTTAAAGTGTTAAACTCGTGCGTGCTTTAAATGCGGCTCGTGCCATTGTGACGTGGCGTACTAGCTAGCGAGCAAGCACGCAGATTGCTGTTTTACGTGGTGACAATAAGACATGAGTCACGGCGTAGTAAAGCAATACCTTTAGCAAATCGAGGTCCGTTAACGTGCATCAAAACTCATGTAAACTTTGTTTTGTTCAGTTTCGCTACCAATGAAATGCAGCCACTGTGGTGCGAATTTAACCCGCCTTCTCAATCTGAACAGCAGAACAGCTTACCTGCTTTGCCACAACAAAGGGTTAAAAAAAGTGAGAACGACTTTGTTCGCTTTTTCTTAACCTTCGTTGCAACTATGAAGCAACGACGCTATCCCAAAATGCCCACTGTCTGGTCATATTAACATGGCACCGCTGCGACCAATTCCATCCGCAATGCCTGCGAATTACCAAAGTGTAATTCAGATACCAGACTAATAAAGCTTATGAGTCTTTTATAGTGTTTATAATGGCAGTTCATAACTACAGTAAATAAAACGAACCATGTGTATAATGCGTGTCGTCATCTTTTCTGCCATCGTTGCTTTCAGTTTTACCCAATACACACGGTCATTCTCCCAGGAAAATTGCAACGAGGAGACTCGTTTCTGAAACGTCAGAGCTCAGAATGACATTTTACGTATATTGGTAGAAAAGTTACGCTAGACAGATAAGTACTCTATTCGTTTAGCGGTGCACTCTACTTATACCGTCGTTGAAGGTGAATCCCAGGCGAAGCGCCATTTTTATCAATTTGCTTCGTTTTCCCACCACACGTGGACTTGCACTGACCTTACATGAGTAATAAAAGCACTGCACTCGTGTATTATACGACCACGGGCGGGCGGCTGTTTTCGCTGTTTTTCCCTGCCTCCGTCTACCACGAATAAAAAAAAGCGCACTGCCACAAGTCCCCCAAGGCAAAATGTTGTGGCCACGTGCTTCACTGGTGGCAAATTGTGCGCGCAGGGTGAGTGAACGAACGCGCCCCCGAGCCTTATACTGAATTTACTGCGAGGCGCAAGCAATTTCAGTTGACAGTTGTGGTCCGCTAAAGCACAGCACAATTTTGGGCACCTGCTGTGAACATGCAAACGCCATAAAGCGTTCTCTCTTTCTCTTTTTTTATATACTGACGATGTGCTACATAGCTCAGATGAACTAAAAAACAGTTTTACTTTGTCGAAAAGTTAAAAAAAACAAAAGAATATTCACGTCAGTGGTATGAGTAAAAGAAACACGTTTGATTAAATGCACGAGAAAAATTATTAGGTGCTCTTCGAGCCCCTCTCACTATTTCAATAAATTTTGAAGGTTATTAATAGTAAATTCATCGCATTGTATTGGAGCCCTACGGCACATGTGCTCGAAAGCACCTAATTGCACGCTCTATACATTTCAATCAAGAAAAGGAGGCTGAATTTGAGCACACAAATTTGCTTTAATGACAGTGCTAGTAATCATGGCTTTAGAGCCAGGAATAAAGATTAAAAGAACTGTCAAAGTAAAACAATGCCTGATATCGTAAAAGCTGTGAAGAGGTGCAATAGAAGCACACTTATGCCAAAGCTAATCATGTGTCGGTGCATGCCCGCTTATCGGTACATCGGTCAGCGACCGCTAAAACCCACGCCTGATTAGCGCTACAATGAGTTCATCAAGTTAATTTAGATAACACTTTCAATTAGCAGCGAATACATTGAATACGAAGCATTTCATAGCCAACTTAGGCGAGTTCGAATCTCTCTCTCTCTCTCTCTCTCTCTCTCTCTCTATATATATATATATATATATATATATATATATATATATATATATAGTGGGACTAATAATTCAATGGGCCAGTTAGTCTTCGTGAAGGTATGGGATATGGCACAACGGGAGCGTTGTCAACAAGGATAAATATATTTATTTCCCAACAGTTTCGGGAGGGGTCCTCCCTTCATCAGGGGATGAGTTATAACTCATCCCCTGATGAAGGGAGGACCCCTCCCGAAACTGTTGGGAGATAAATATATTTCCCCTTGTTGACAACGCTCCCGTTGTGTCATATCCCATACCTATATATATATATATATATATATATATATATATATATATATATATATATATATATATATATATATATATATATATATATATATATATATATATATAGCCGCCTACGACTTTCAGCTTTCTTGGCTGTTCGGGTAATGGCACCTATGCCAAAATTGGTATGGAACACATGACTGTATGACAAGCATAAGTAACTAGTCATAACAATAAAAGCTTCACATGTATGTCATGAATGTCATGATTTACATGTCATGTTCTTGCTGCTCCTGCGGGGATTTTGTTCACGTGACATATCGTAAAACTAGTTATGACATGACTGCATGGCGAACGTAAGTGACAGGTCCTCACGTGGAAATAATGAGATGCGTGTCATGTAAGAACACAACTAAATGCCACGCTCACGATGAGCTCGGAGTAATTTCGCTAGCTTAACATACACCAATTTTTGTATTACATCATGTGAATGATTGATGAAGGTATATGACTGGTGCAAACAGAATAAAGACATGCATGTCATGTAATAACATGACTACATGCCACGCTCATGATGCGTTCGCGGCCGTTTCGCCAGCTTCACATATACCAAATTTGGCATTACGTCACGTGGATTGATGAAGAAGGTATGTGACTGGTGCAAACATGATAATAATGACATGAGTGTCTTGTAAGAACATGACAACATACCACGCTCGTGATGCACTAGCGGACGTTTTGCTAACTTCGTATATATCAACTTTGGTATCACGTGAAGTAAATAGACCGCGAAGGTAAATGGCACGTCGAAACATGATAATCATGATACGCGTGTCACTGAAACATGACTACATGCTGCGCTCATAGCACGCTTCCGGTCGTTTCACTAGCTTCACACATACAATGTTTGGTATTACGTGACGCGAATAGTTGACGATTCCGATGGAGGCGGAAATGTTGTAGGCCCGTGTGCTCAGATTTGGGTGCACGTTAAAGAACCCCAGGTGGTCAAAATTTCCGGAGCCCTCCACTACGGCGTCTCTCATAATCATATGGTGGTTTCGGGACGTTAAACCCCACAAATCAATCAATCGAAGAGACGACGAAGATAAATGACAAGTCCAAACATTACGATCCTGACATGCGTGTCACGTAAAACATGACAACATGCTACGCTTATAGCACGCTCGCGTTCGTTTCGCTATCTTCATAGATACCAAATTTAGTATAACGTGACCTGAATGGACGACTGAGTACAAATGCCAAGCGCAAACTTGATAATAATGGCATGGAAGACATGCACGGCATAATTTACGTCCGCCTGGTAACGTTGTGCTGATTTTAATGTGACATCTACACTTTCCTCATTCATGCTTCTTAAATTATCGATTCCCACTGTACGTGAGATCTACCAATTTTTAAAGAAGAATTGTGCATGGCTATCGCTGACCCAAGCATCGTTTCGCTTTTGTTGGGCGCAGAAAGACTTGCGGCTATAGATTCTGTGAACACTGAAGTACCAAGAACGACAGTTGTCACCTGCAATAAAACGTAAAAAGACTCCCATGAAACTGCAGAACTTCTGATGAATGTTGCAGAGAGAGAGAACACACCAGTGGAAGTCCGGAGAGTATATAAGTGATGACGCAATAAAAAAGTTCAGAGTCAAACATATAAGTCTAATCTGACGGATTAAAAAATTTCCTCCCAAAACACGACTATCTCTTCATTAGTCCGTACATTTTTTTACACTAAGTTGATGTACGATCAATCAATCAGTACCAATAAAAAACTCGTACTTTCACCCTGGTTATATTTCGAAAAAGCATCCCTTCTGCCTTTATTCTAAAATATATCTGCTATTTCACTTCGTCCTTGAACATTGCGTCCCTAAATTTACAATAAAAGATAAACCAATGGGACATGACCAAGCTAGTGCTCATGTAAAAATATCATTATTCGCCATATTCAATATAAAGATGAGTGCAGGAAATTTGCGTACAGATGCCAATTGTTAATTAAATTTGTTCTCATTTTAATGTCGTTCACTTGAAAAAAAATGTTTTTGTGTGGCTATATTTCTTGTTTTGCCCAATCGTTTCAATGATTTGAGCAAATAATTCTTCCAGCCGATTGTCGCGAAGGCAATGTCTCGCGGAAAACTTTTTTCTTTTTCAGCTACAGCTTGATTTCTTTTCTTGCCAGATGATCTTGTTAGAAGCGCTATATAACGACATTCCTCAAGGAGGGAGGCTCGAGGAAGAATGAGTGTCTGAGGAGAAAATGTTGAATCTGGTCGGTCATTGTGCGCCCCGCGCGCCAAACCAGGCACTGCGCCGTGTTCCCGGCCAGGCTGCAGAAATTAGGTGCATTTCTCCTCTTCCAACCACTACCTCAAACGAGCAAGCCGCCTTGCGTCCTCCGGGGCAATCGGGGAGCGACGTTCGAGCACTTCTTTGCGCGTCAAGGCCGTTTTAGAGAATGTGCCCGCTTCAAAAAGCTGCTACACTTTTGTTGCGAAGCAGGCTTCACGCGACCATGAAAACTCGTGTTGGTATTGGTAATCCTCGGCTTGCCTGATTGGTGCGCGCACCCGTGGATGCTGGAAAACCCTATTTAGGCAGCGACTCGGGCCCATTTTGGGGTGAGCAGACTCGGGTTCAACAGCGCATCTCACCACCGGAGATCGGTCATGCAAGCCGAGGGGTATGCCATCATTTTCCATGTATTGTATTTCTGAATTAGGACATTGTGTAAATTTAAGTTGGATTAGATAAATAAACCCCCCATGAGTGCTTCCCGGAATCTTCGTGTCGACTTGTCATCGCTTGCCTGTGTGGAATTTCTCCCATGCTTCTTCGTCTGGATGGTCTTCAGATGTGTCTAGGTTAAAGAACCCCGAAGTTTCGCTTCACTATAATCGTGCAGAATCTATTGAAGTTTGAGTGTATTAGAAAATTTGTGATTCCGTACACCAAAGGTTGTTGCGAAGAAACCCGATACTTTTTCGTAAGACGTCTTATTAAGTTTTCTTCTCTTCTTCATTCCAATGTAACTTGAAACTAAGCTGCTGTCAGTTCTGTGTGCTCTCCGGTCGCTTACAAAGTGCTTCTTGTGGACAGTTTAAAAATGACGACTCCTGATTCATCTGAAGAAGGTCTGCAAGCAGCGATACCGACCACAAAAAGGACGCAGGCGCAACAAAAAGTTTTATGCCCAGTTTTTTACCAGGAGAAAAGAAGATGAAACAAAAAAACCATAAAAAGTTCTAGTTGAGCAAAGACCCAGAGCTCGATCTACGGCACACAACGCGGGCATTCCGGTCAAGAGACATTTGACGGTGGAGCACAGGAAGCACTTACAAAACACTCCCTAAGAAGCACTAGCCACGTTCGATTGGTGCTGTGGTCGGAAGGTTGCCCTCAAACGCATCTCTCGAGGTGAAAGAAAAAACAGCGCTATCCGTGGTCGGAGGAGGAGCGCTGATCGAAACTCTCCGCTCTGGCTTTTGCCGAGGAAAGCGTGAAGGCGTCCCTCACACTAAGAGTTCCGTTGAGGCAACTAATTAATCCTTTGTTTTATTTTTGCGGTGTGGATGCCCCGTTTCCCGCCGACCAAGCGTCTGTGCAATCTTCTACGCATTCTGTACCGCTCGCTCGTTCGAGACACTTGCACCTGCTGACACCCACGGACAGCTCAGTTTCATGTAACGGCCAACATGCAACTCCTCTTGTTCACTCGTCTTCAAAAGAACAGAATGTAGGTAGCTAGGAATTGGAGGAGAGACTATGTCGGCGATTGATCACGCCTTATTTAGTCTAAACTGTGCTACCTCAGGCAATTTTATCACTCTGGCAATGAAGCACATGCATTCGCGCCGATTGTATAACTACAAATGTAGAGATATTTATAGTTACTCGACGACCCACTGAAAACTGGTAGAGTGTGTTCGCTTTAGTATGCCGTCGCTTCAATTATATGTCTCCCACTATAGTTAGATGACCAGTCACCACATTGGTGAGCTCGCGAACCTATAATTGGAATGATCAGCTTCACTGGTGTTACATAGAGTGAATCCTCACTTGTAAAAACACCGGTTTAAAGAATATTTGATAATAACGAACTTATAACAAATTCACTGTGGTTTTTGTCCACGTTCCAAGCAAAAAAAATATATGTAAAGAACATTTGAACAACAAAAATTGCTGTTGAACGGACTTGATCTGCGTGCCCGAACTCACTTTCTCAATCAATTCACGGAAGTTTTCCGCTCTGAAACACTGGCGTAGCCGATGCATGCAGCTTCGAAATCGCACATCCATTGGCAGTGGTGTGACATCGCTGGCACATGCAGCGCCGCTGAGTCCGAGCGGCCCTGAGTAAGACGAAAACGAGCAACGTGCGCTTCACTACTTGTGCACAGCTATAAGAATTAGAAACTGTTTCCATTGTTCGTCCGAAGCTGAAAGACGAAAAAAGTAGAAAAAAAAACTTCTAATGACTGACTCAAGTTGAAAATTCTTTATCACTAGCCGAGGCTGTCAGACAGCCGTCTCAAACTCGCCGAAGCCAGCGAACAGCCATCACGCAATTTAGTCCCTCAAGGGCCGGAGCAATGCAGAGGGTCGAAGCGTGTGTGTATGTGTGAAGGGGGGGCAGTTTGTAAAAATTGTCAGCAGTCAGTGTCATTTGCAAGAAAAATCTTTCTGGTATCTCATATATAGATAGTTTCTGAAGCCAGAATTTCATCAACATATCGATACCGTACGCCACATTCACTGAAATATGGAAGGCCATCAATTTAGAAAAAAAAGTAAGTTACCGTTAAATGCTCTTTTCTAGAAAAATATTAGGGAGTTGGTAGAGCATCGGACGTGTTATTCGAAGTTCGCAGGTTCGGTCCCTGCCCACCGCAGGTTAGCTTTTCGTTCACTTTGCTTCACAATTATATGACAATGAGTTTTCGTAACATGTCCTATACCTTTCTTCGCATAATTGTCTGTCAGTTCTAATTAATATTGTGCCTAACAATACCTTTCTTGCCTTCCTTTATAGCAAGGAACTCCTTCTGGCTAATTTGATGCTTTCAGGTAGTATGGGAAGGATTAATAGTATGCTGCCATGTGCCAGCCCTCAATTGCTCTCACGGATGATGAGGATTCATATCTACCGCATATGTGATTAGATGCTTGGTCGGGGATGATTAGATTTTTGTAGTGCCTTCCAATATGTTTATAGAAATGCTACTTTTTTTATGAAACATTCAGTTGTTATACAGCGCTGGTGTCGTGTACTTCCTTGTTTTTCGTGTCGTTTTTTGCACTGACCGTAACAGTATGTTCCAACTATGTATAGCTCGATTTGCTGCAATATTTTGCGCCACAGCAATAAGCTGTGCCCGAAAAAGTGCGCGCACACACAAACACACACGCACGCACACACGCACGCACATACGCACGCACGTGCACAAAACGCTTTAGACGTTTTTTCTCTCACTTTGGAAGTGCATCAGTCCGAAAAAGATTTACAAAATTATTTTCGAAATATGTTGGATTTTACACGCCTGACTTGATTTTGCTGTCCCTTATGCTATTTGGTTTTCTAACGTATACTGAGTTTAGGGAACTTTCAGTAATTAAACTATTGACGTTACACCATGACCACTCTCTTAACTATAGGGCAGACTGACGGCTCCCATTGAGAATGGAGCGTTTGCACTGGCATTGAAAAAAACTGACTATAGGCGTTGATCATCGACACTGCGCTGTCTACACAGCGAAACCGGGAAAATGCCAGGGTCGTTCGCATGCGGAAGTTTGAAAAACACCAGAATCATCGCGTTTCTGGCGTGTGAGTGGGCATGTCACACGGTATTGTTTGTATTTCGCGGTCATCTTTACTAAGCAAAAAAAACACCAATAGTTAGTAAGTTCAAAACTATCTAATCTCACGCTTTACAAACTCATCTACAACTTTCTCTTCGGAACCTTTTGGCCAGCTTCGTTGCTTCAATGAATAAAAAAACGTTACTTCAAGTCAGACAGTTTCAAAAGTTCATTAATGGGAGTGGCCCTATAAAGTAATTATTGAAATTACAAAAGAAGCCTGACATACTCCAATAGCCAGCAACATTCATTCGGTCGCGTTGTCACTGAGTGCGTTGGCATAATTTTAAACTCTGGATAAATATAGCTGGGGCACCCTGTTAAGATGCTTCGATATGATCCCTATTGCATCGATTTTCATTCTGCAAATCTGCGAAATTCAAAACGATTTTCGGTTACACTCGCCGTGAATAAGCCTTTCTTTCGCCACGCTGTCCTGTGACGCGTAAATGACCTTTTTCAAGCTTCATGCTGCTCTGATCCATACGTCCACTCTCTTTCTGCATATTGCAGCAGTTGGCGCAATATTCTTATAGCTGGAATACAAAGTCATCGTTGAAAAAACAATGATGAGTTGGTATTCTGGAAACCACAGAAAGTAAGTGAAGGTGATTGAAGCAGCGCTTGCTCGTCTTGAAAGTGAGATGTAAACCGAAGACAAGGACAGACAATGGTATTAATTCCTGATAAAAGCCAGCCAGTCTCAGGGTTTAACGTCGAAAGAAAAAAACGAAGTTGTGACTTCTCACGGAGTATCTACTAAACAATATATACATATATATATATAATCTAATAACTTCCCCTGTACATTCCTTGGCATTACTGTCTGTTATATCTCATTATTGTTGTGTTAAAACACGGAAAAACGAGCCCTTAGGTATACACTTCTTTCCCTTATTTCATTTAACGAGGGTCTCGTACTGGCAGAATCAGTGTCATTAGGTTGTATACGAGGGACGATTAATCAGCTGCCCGCTCGTAATAAGTTGACGTGCTACGTGACGCCACATAGGCGCATAAAAGAGTGTTTCACACTCGTCGCTTGGCTTATAGATGGCGCTGACTGACACTCCTACTTCTAAATTCACATATAAACAAAAAAAAGTAGATGGAGGGAAGGCTGCTGTGGTAGCTCAGTGGTTAGAGCATCGAACGCGTTATTCAAAGGTCGTAGGTTGGATTCCTGCTCACGGCTGGTTATTTTTTCACCCACTTTTCTTTCTTATTTACAATCCATTGGTTCTAATAACTTCCCCTGTACATTCCCTGGCATTACTGTCTGTTAGATCTGATTATTACTGTGTCAAAAACACGGAAAACGAGCCCTTAGGTATACACTTCTTTTCCAGATATATATATATATATATATATATGAGATATAACAGACATTAATGCCAAGGAATGTACAGGGGAAGTTAATAAAACCAATGGAATGTAAATAAGAAGAAAGAAAAGTGGATGAAAAAATTACCAACTGTGAGCAGGAATCGAACCTACGACCTTCGAATTACGCGTTCGATGCTCTAACCACTGAGGTATCACAGCGGCCCTCCCTCCATCCACTTTTTTGGGTTTATCTGTGAATTTAGAAGTAGGAGTGACAGTCAGCGCCATCTATAAGCCAAACAACGAATGTGAAAACACTCTTATGCGCATGTTTGGCGCCACGTAGCACGTGAACTTATTATGAGCGGGCAGCTGATTAATTGTCCCTCTTATACAACCTAAACACACCAAGTCTGCCAGTACGAGACCCTCGTTCAATGAAATAAGGGAAAGAAGTGTATACCTAAGGGCTCGTTTTTCCGTGTTTTAACACAATATTAATGAGATATAACAGACATTAATGCCAAGGAATGTACAGGGGAAGTTAATAAAACCAATGGAATGTAAATAAGAAGAAAGAAAAGTGGATGAAAAAATTACCAACTGTGAGCAGGAATCGAACCTACGACCTTCGAATTACGATGGCGCTGACTATCACTCCTACTTCTAAATTCACAGATAAACCCCAAAAAGTGGATGGAGGGAGGGCCGCTGTGATAGCTCAGTGGTTAGAGCATCGAACGCGTAATTCGAAGGTCGTAGGTTCGATTCCTGCTCGCAGTTGGTAATTTTTTCATCCACTTTTCTTTCTTCTTATTTACATTCCATTGGTTTTATTAACTTCCCCTGTACATTCCTTGGCATTAATGTCTGTTATATCTCAATAATATTGTGTTAAAACACGGAAAAACGAGCCCTTAGGTATACACTTCTTTCCCTTATATATATATATATATATATATATATGGGAAAGAAGATCCTCCGTGAGTGGTCACAACATGGTTTATTTCGATGTTTCGGCCTAGAGTCTGGCCTATTATGACTCTAGGCCGAAACGTCGAAATAAACCACGTTGTGACCGCTCACGGAGGATCTACTTGACTATTGCAACGCTACGGCCAATACACCACCATGCCTGCCTATATATATATATATATATATATATATATATATATGTATATATATATATATATATATATATATATATATAATCGTAAAACCAATCAGGAAAACTAAGCCGAAACGGAATGAACGAACAAGATAAAAACACGATTCGCTGCCTTACACGAGCGTTGTTTAGAAGAAGGAAATATTGGGTGGTTTCATAAACTACACATGCGCACACCTATATCACAGCAAGAATAGTTTTGTGCTCGGGGCAATGTCTGCCTGAATAAACTTTTCCTTTATATTAAAAATCTTTAGAAGAACAAAAGTAAAATGATGTGCTTGAAAACTTGACAATTTTTCTTCGCGAAATAGCCCACATCGTTCCGGCAATACATATACCATAAGTATGGAAAAAAACGCCAACAGTGCGGCATATTCATCGTGGAATATTTTGCAGCACAACAGGTTAGATACAGACAGAGAAGGGACACAGCACTGAACTCTCAACTGAAACTTGTTCGGAAAAAGAAAGAACATGACCTTTCTTTTTTCATATAAATTTCAGCTGAGAGTTCAGCGCTGTGCCCCTTCTCTGTCCGTATCTAACCCGTTGCGCTGTAAAATGTTCCACGATGAACATCCACCAACTCACCCAACTCACGATTCTGCTTAAGTGCGGCATGTACATACATTCTCTATTGTTTTGCATTTCTTTTCAAGCTGTTGTAGCCTGGATTGTAATAAAAAGTCACAAGAGTCATGCACGACACAATTAGGAACCATAAAAGCATTTTTAGTGCAATTGAGGCCAGGGCATAATTAACACAGCGTGTCACGCTCTTCGCGTTTCTGCCTTGCCCCTGCAAAATAATTTTGATTCCAACGCTAACCCCAAGCAGACGCAATTTCATTAGCTAGAGTCTTATCACGTCTGCGTAGCTCTTGAGTCAACATATTGAAAAAAAAAATTAAAATGCGACGCAGGTTCGGCCGCTAGCAAAAGCCTGTGGGCCACATGTGGCCGAATGGACGCTATGTTTAAGACCCCTGAATTAAAACACGTTCCGTCGTTTCCCAACCTTCTTCACGCATGTGCATTCCTGTTCTTTACTGAATAGGACGTTATAGCTATGCACACTTAGGCAACCTGATGTCGCGCACAGTGCCTCCCCTTCAACTACATAAGTTGCATTTAACAGCGAAAGCTCTTATGAGGTCAAAACTCGGGTCACAGTTGTTCGCCGCCTCCACCGCCGGTGTACGTAACCACATCGCACAAAATTAGAAAAAAAAAACATAGTATCAATGATACAGTGAGGCTCGAACGCGGGTCCCTGGCTGACAGACCAGTATTATACCACGGAGTACCACCGGTGCTTGGGACGTGTTAGCAAACTTGCCGTAGGCAGGCTTGATAGCGGGAAAGCAATCGCGTTAATACGATTCATAAAGTGTTTTAAAACAGCGAAAGAACAACCAGTCGTCGCACAATATGAATAGCGTAAGGAGTGGGTCGTCCAATGCTGCAATCCCTTACCAAAGCTTGTTCTTGTTCCCCTATCAACTGTGGCGCATACCCACTTCAGACATAATTCCTCATCGTCGTCAGCCAGTGCATGAACAATTACCACAAAAGTTTTTGCAAGTGTTCACCGGATACCACGCTTCTCCGAAGAATGACTAAAAATAGCATAGCAAATTCTTGACTACTACCCAAAAAGCTTTATTATTGATTCCGTAGTGGGTATCAAGCATGTATGCTTGCAGCAGTTGGCCAATGCGTGTTTAGAAAAGGCTCGTAAAGGCCGCTCTTCCAGCTTTCGTGTCAACTGTGCTGCGCCCGCAGGCTTGGCGTTTTTTTTGTTTATTTTCTTCTTACCCTATCGGGTTTCTCAGAACCAGTTTTCTTTCCATCGTTTCTATATCCAGTAAAACTCTTCCGCCTGTCTGACGTTTCAATTAACGTACTCTGTTGCCACATAATTTTCACAGCCAGCCATTCACTTGCTGATGAGTCTTCTATAAATGACTTGCGCGTGACGTCACGGATGCAGCTTCGGAAAGGAACTAAGATTCCGCGATGGCAGCTGCGATGTGATATAAGTTGCGTCTACGTGAAGACGTCGCGGCAAGAACGTCTCTATGCATTAAAATTAAAATAACCTGCATGTGGTAATTTGATGACGTCAATGTCACATCAGAAACTCCGCGTCCCACACGCTCGTGCTCCAGCTTGGCACTTCCAGTGACGTCACTGCAAGCCAGCTATATTTATTTTTCTCAACTGTGAGTAAGTGAGGAATTGTGTAACAACTTTATTAATCCCGAGGAGTGGGGGTAAGGGGAGGTCCAGGAGGCTATGTACGCTTCCAGGCTGTGCTTTTTCGATGGTATAATCAGCTCTTGCCAGGACCCATTTCTGGATGTTTTCGTCTGTTATGAAAACAAGCACTTTCCATTGCTCCTCGGAGAGGGGTGGCGAGACGAGGTTGGTGGGTTGCATATCCTCCGGGCAAGACCAGAAAATGTTGAGTGATGCAACACCTCCACATAGACAGCAGCGTGAATCGAAAACGCCCGGGTGAATGTTGGAGTATGAAAGGGGGCAAGGAAAGGTGCGGGTTTGCAGTCGGCGCCAGGCGATCTGAGACCTCTTGGGAAGGCGATTGTGAGGGGGTGGGTAGGCGTACCGTTCAAGGTGATAGTATTGGGTGACGTAATGGTAGTTGACCAGGCGTTTCGGCACCATGGTGTCCGACTCATAGGAGCCCAAGGCTCCGTTGACGCATCCTCGAGCGTGTTGGTGAGCTGACTCGTTGCCGGAGTGACACGAGTGGGCAGGGATCCAGACCAATTAAATGTAGCGTGGTTCGTCAATCAATCAATCAATCTTCCTTTATTCGCATCAGAAAAGAAGTATGTTGCAAGGAAATATGTTGCAAGTTGCAAATATGTTGCAAATATGTTGCAAGTTTATGTTGCTACAAAAGAAAAACTAAAATACGAACAAAGATAGAGCACATTTTTCAAGTATTACAAGTAAAAAAGACATTTCGAAATGTTCACATTAGCATGCTAATTTTTTTACAATAAGGCAAAAAATTAACAAAATGCCGCCGTTACACATTTATTACCACTTTTTAAAATTTTGTCTTAAGACACAAATGTGCTAAATGACTTTCATATCATGTGATAGAGAATTCCATAATTAAATTGATGACAAAACAATGTTCATTTTTTCTGAATCAGTGTGAACTTTAGAAAATAACAAGTTATAGGTGACCACAAATCTAGTTTTACTGGAATTATTCAATAAGACAGTAGGAAATATGTCGATATTGAAGGTGCGCTGGAAACCTTGAAAAATAAAACACACACATTATAAACTTACGTTTGGGAGACGGCTAATACGTAAAGCTGGCCAAAAATAGGATGTGATGGTGTCTTACGTGAAGCGAAAGTTATGATTCGCATTGCTTGTTGTAACAATACCTTTACGGGCCAAATGTGCAATGAATATGAACTACCCCATGATGTAATGCAATAATTGAGACGACTGTGTATAAATGCATGATAGAATGCCTTCAGAGTGTCAACGTTACGACACACTCGTGACTTGACCAATGGCATGATACCTTATGAAATCTTTTAGCAAACAGAATTGATATGTTGGTGAAATTTCATATGTGTGTCCACTATAACTTCTAAAAGTAACGTAGCCTCACCGCGATGGTCTAGTGGCTAAGGTACTCGGCTGCTGACCTGAACGACGCGAGATCAAATCCCAGCTGCAGCGGCTGCATTTTCGATTGAGGCGGAACAGCTGTAGGCCCGTGTGCTCAGATTTGGGTGTACGTTAAAGAACCCCATGTGGTCAAAATGTCCAAAGTCCTCCACTACGGTGTCTGTCATAATCATATAGTGGTTTTGGGAGGTTAAACTCCGCATATCAATCGATCAAGCAATCAATCATTCTAAAAGTGACGTGTGATCACTTAAATTATTAACTACTGAGTTCCCAAAGAGGTGAAGAATAATACTAGTTTTTTTTGTTTGGTGAATAATAAAAAAGCATGAAACAAGTTTTGGAAGGAGTATTCAATAATGTATTCTAGTCGCACCAATCAACAAGTGAATTAAGGTCAGCTTGAAGTCTGGACACGAGAGTCGCCAAATCCAAGTTGATGAGAAAAACGTGTCGTGCCATCAGCATAAAGTCAGCAAGAATATTAATTAAGGTAACGCGCTGAATCATTTATGTATATTAAGAATAAAATGGACCGAAAAGCGAATCTTGCGGAACATCTCAGGTAATGTGGTTGGGACTGGATGTAAATTTATTTACCAAGATTACCCGAAACCTGTTAAGAAGGTTCTGTATTAGCGTTAATGCGGGACCAGTTATGCCATAGTACTTCAGTTCACAAAACAGGATGAAATGGTCATTACCATCGAATGCTTCAGTGAAGTCGACAAACACAGATCCTGAGACGTTACCATTATCAATGATTGACCTGATTTTTCAGTGAAACATGCAGTTGCAGTATCAGTGGAAAGATGAGCCCTGAAACAAAACCGACAAGGACAAGGTATGGTAAATTTGCCTAAATATTTAGAAACTCTTTATATACTGTTTATTAAGTTAGTTTTTCCAAAATTTTATGTAGGATGGGAAGGACAAATATGGGCGTGTAATTGCAGATGCTAAGGGGACCACCTTTTTTTAAATACTGGCACCAGCTTCGCAGTAAGAGCGGGCGAAGGAGCCGCAATGTGGCAGGCGAAAAAAGGCCACGGGTGAAGTTCGAGATGGCTAAGTACTACACCAGTTTCTGTGGAGATGACAGCAAAGACAATGGCCGCCTCCTCCACCTCGACGGCGTAGGTTATGCGAACTGTGGCGGCTATGATCGTCGTCTTCCCACTCAAGAACAAGGCGAGAGAGACGGAGACGATGGCAACGGCGTCGCCGGGTGACATGTACGAACCGCGTCCACGTAAACGGTGGCTGGGTGGTTGTCGTATTAGTTACAAAGTATGGCCACGCGGGCTTGGTAGCCGGTGTCAAGGTGGTCAGCGAACATGTTATTGGGTAGCGGCTCGACGCAGAAGACTGCCTGAAGGGCGTGCGGTAGTGAGACCAGGTATGGTTGGTGAGAAGAGGTGTCGTGGCTGGTGTAAAAGAGAATCCAATGTCCAGTTGGAGAACGACCAAGTCATTGCACTTAAGCAGTACGGTGGGCTTTAATCAACTCGTCGATGGTGTTGTGTACCCCTGGGCGGAAAAGGCGTTCCGTTGACGCGTTAGGGGGAAGACCAAGGGCAGTGTCGTGTGCTCTATGGATGAGCACGTCTATTTTGTCGCGTTGGGATTTGCAGAGGAGAGTGTAAGGCAGGCCATACGTGAGACAGGTAATGATTAAAGCGTCAATTACGCGGAGTAGATCACGTTGTAGCATACGCTCCTGCCATGCTCGAACACGAGCCAGCATGTGAGCAGTCTGCTGAACAGAAAGCGAGAGCTGGTAAATTGCGTGAGTATTGCGATGGTTGGACCGTAAGACGAACCCCAGCACGTATAGATGTGAGACGACGGAAACAGTGGTGGAGTTGGTGTAAACTACGAAGGCGGGGTGGGGTGTCTTGTGGTGGTGGTGGTCGGGGAACCACACAAGCAGAAGTGATGATTTGGCCACCGAGCGGGTGAGAGCAGCCTCGTGCACATGGCTAATCACAACATCCATAGCGCGTTGCAAGATTTCTTGAATGTGCCCATTGGAACCTGAAGTGACCCAAAAATCATGTCACCTGTGTAATGGGTCTGTTTCAGGCCAGGTATGCGGTCGAGCTTTTCAGGTAGCGAGCGGAGAAAGAGGTTAAAAAGAAAACGCGACAAGACTTATCCTCGGGGTGTACCACGTGAGCCGAGAGCCTACGTGGAAGAGACCAGATATCCCGCAGTGAGTCCGGCATTGCGATCAATAAGGAAGGAGCGAACATAGTTGAAGAGTCGAGCGCTGTGGTTTAGGGCTCAGTGTTTAGTGAGGATAGCCGAATGAAAGATTCGGTCAAATGCCTTATGAAGATTGACGCTGAGGAGGGCCTTCGTGTCGTTCGGCGTTAAAGACGATGGTTGTATCGTTGCTTCTGCAAGCGGTTGGTGAGGTTTGCATGAGCTAACTGCAAATGAGCTTGGCGGGAGTCACTCACCGGATGGTTTGTCGTAGTGGTGATCAAGGCCGTGACACTGTCGAGGTCCAACACAAGCTGGTCAGTCGCCTGCGAAAGGTTGTACATGTCGAGAGTGGCAGAGTTCTGGCGACTCGCACGCGAAACGCATCCCAATACGTAAGACAGATAGCGTGTAGACGAAGCTTGCACGGTGACGTGAGGACTTGCATGGTGAGTTTTCGGTGCGTGTTGAACCAGCTTTCGTCCCGCATGTAACGGCAGTAGTTGAGATATGGGAAGGTGTCACGGTACATAATGTCACCGACGCACGAAGGTTGCGTTGTATTAGTGACCATTGTAAGGCGAATGCCATGGGAAAGTACCAAAGCCTTGTTCCCGGGACGTCGGCCTTGACGTGACCCCGATACGGTCGTTGGACGTTGAAGTTGCCCAGCACTAGCAAAGGGGATTTGCCAGTTTTTACTACTGCGGCACGTAGTAGGGCCACAGGAGATGAATCTTTAGTAACACAGGGAGGTTTGAAAAGATTTAGCATAAATAGAGAAGGATGTTTCCGTTTCTCAGGCACAATCCAAAACAAAAACGTGGTGGACTGCAGGAAAGGGTAAATCGATGTGGTTGACCATGAGAGTACGCCAGCTGTGGATGGACGTAACGGGATTGGGTGCGGGATGATGAGCCACTTGATCGTGGACAATGTAGCCCGGCAGAGAAATAACCGTGTTAGTTTCCTGGAGCACGAGGACATCAGGTGTATGCGAAGGGTCAAGTAGTTGAAGGTGTGAGAGTAGACGGCTGCGCTTGAGGCGAAAACCATGGCAGTTCTATGGCCAAATATTTGCAATAGACCGGTTAGTTATGATTAAGATTAACAGAAGTTTCCTAGGCTTGCAATTGCGAGGGTCGGGTAGCGTAGGCGGTGTGCGAAGCGCGGGCGTGAAGTGGTGGCTTTTCTCGGACGCTCTCGAGCATGAAAGCGTGCAGGGTATCGACTATCTCCTGAAGCGATTGAAGGGACGTTGTTGAGTGGAAGACTGCAAGGTCTGTGTGCAAGTACCTCCGAGCCTCGTACTGCGTCGTTAGTAGCTGGTGAACTGAGTTGGAGCAGCTAGGTAGCTGCTTCTTGAAATCCGCTTGGGCCGTTTTGAAGGCTGCTTAGATCTCCTCAGAAAGGTGTGGAGACTTAAGTGGCGTCGTGTGCCTTTTACGATTGCCGCCGAACCCGTCCACCGGTTCAGTGTCCACGTCCGATACGGTGAGTGTGAACGAGGGAAGAGCAAATAAGCGGTCAAGGACAGCCCGAGCTTCTGTTAAAGCGTGCTGACATGAGTTTGCAGAGACTCTATTTCGACTGTCTGTTCTTCCAGCAAATAACCTTGGGAGGCGAGTTGCTGTAATAGAGAGGCGTTTTCTTGTTGCAGCACGGCGACCTGCGGTGAGGGAAGCGCTGGTGGGGCAGCGGGAGAGGACTGCGCAGAGTGAGTGGGCTGAGTGGCGGGTTTGAGCGCCGCCACGGCGAGGAATGAGAAAACTGTAGTTGTCTTGGCGGGAGGAAGGGGCCGTTGCGGCAGCGGTGCAGGGCCATGTGCAATTGCATTCTTAGGAGTCTTCGCAGCCTCTGAGGGTTGCTGTGGTGAGAGGCAATTAGCTGGTGGTGGGTCTTCCAGCGTTGCGGATTCTGTGCATAGCGATGCTTGCATTTAGAGCTCTGCGCGGAGTGATCTCCGCTACACACAATGCAGCGAGGTGTGCATGTGGGTGGCGAGTTATGCGGGAAGCGGGGGATGTGTCGTGGCGCAACGGTGACACCTAGGCTGTAGTGGCTTGGGGTACATGTCGGTTTGGTGGCTGGTCAAGCGGTAATTGAAACAAGCTTCCACTTTGTTGCGAAAAAAAAGAAGATGAAGCGGTACTTCTTGGTATATAGAAAATGGTGAGTGCGACAATAGAGTGGGGAGTTTTGCTCATTAGGCTGCCTTCCACAACAGCAAGATTAGGGTTACTACCCTGTAGATTGGCGATGATGGCTTCATCCATGATGTCGTCAAACGCATGGTATAGAACACCTCGCAGGACGTCGTCCGGTGGCGGAGCGTATAGTACCACCCAGTGAAAGTATCGTACCGGACACCGTGAGAGATGCAATCCGGAAGTAGGCTTGGGCTCGAGCCGAGTCTGTGACGCTGAGCATGGAAGTATTGTTGAGGGACTATGGTATTGTTTACTGGGTGCATTTGAGCAGTGTCACGGGATGCGGGTGGGAGATCTTGCAAGTTCTCTGCTTGCCGTAAGGCAGAATTTAAGTGCTGAGGCTGAAGCTTAATAAAGTGGACCTGAGTTTTAGGACGACCAACGACGTGGATGGTGTCAGCCGGGAGAAGAGGAAATGGTGAGGCCGTAGTGGCGAAGCACTGGTCTCCTTCGATGGCGACGAAGAGGGGCGGCTGGCAAGTTGGTGGGCAGTTTTCGCAGCAGCGGCACGGTGCAATATCACACAGCGTTGCTCTTGGGCGCGCAGAACTGCTGTCTGCCAGGAACCATCCGATAGTTCTTCGGAAGACACTTCCTGCCTATCGACCACGTACTCCATGGTAGTAAGCAGCCAGGAGACGGGCGGCGATCAAGTGGCGGGAGCTCGCAATTGAGCTATAGGTTTCAGTAGGCCTAGGTCGGTGCACGGCGTGGTTGAAATTTTCGATGGTTTTCCTCGGCCGCTTCAGGAAAGGATCTGTACAAAATTGGTGTCGAAATAATTCTGACAATTAGTTCTACCCACTCACGAGAAAATTATCTGGATACGGCCTGTAAAACCGGCGTGAGCGCCGAAAGTTCGCGCAGTCCACGTGAGCTGCGGCAGCGGTGAGACATGCCCCCTGGCTTTCCATCTGTCAGTAACACTTTTCCCATAGAAATACCAGAACGCTTTCTCTTTCCATTTGCTGAATTTCACGTTCTTTGGACTCTCTTCGAATTTACTTTTCTGGCCGGTTTTCAAAATCGCTATCGACTTGAGCGTCACCTCAGGTCTCCATGTCGAAAATTGTAGTCTGTTCTCTCTTTTGTTACACTGATTTTTTTAGGCGTGGAGAAAAATTTAGGGCAATAAAAAACTGCATACGGTGGGCTATTTTTCACTTTCATAAAATTTGGTTGGCCATACCGACTCAAAAGCGAGGAATCTCCTTCAACACGAGTTGCAGATCTCGACTAAAAGTACCGCATTATCTGACTTCTCTAAATGAACGTGTGCGCTCGCACTTCCTAACAGGATTTTTTATTTAAAAATAATAGTTCGCAAATAGTCGCCTTCGCTAAACTGGGAGCACTTGTAACACGTAACTCACTTGGATCTCTTCACTGGAAAGCAATGAGCTGATAATCCATTATGATTGGAAAGCGAGCCCCTATTAGTTACCGCATGTAGCGGGCAAAAAAGGTATACACTAAAGCATTTGTTACCTGATTACCTGAGGGCGCCGTAGATTTACCTGCGTTTCTCTGATCATCGTGCTGCGGAAAAATATTTAGCTTCATTGTCGCCGACTTCATTGACAATATCACGGAAATGAATTGAGACAGAGTATGGGGCTCCAATCGCACCGTGGAAACTTGCAGGCGCAGACTGACGACGTTCACTGCCTCTCTGTTTCCATCGTACCCATAAAAACATAGTGATTGGCCAGCACTATACCGTCGGCTTTAGCGCAAGGCCCTGACTCAATATCGCAACTAGTATAAAACGCCGACGATGCACTTAGGATGAGCCTCGACTGAGTCCTTGCTGTATATATAGCCGCCATCACTGCTCGAATGAGGCGCCTCTTCTAGGATGTAAAAATTTACAATACTTCGAATACTGTGTGTTTAGGGTATGCACATAATACCGCATCTACTGCCATTCTTTTCTTTTTACCGGCACAATCATATGCGAAATGAATGTAGCACGGTAGAACCCGCTTTTTTATTTGTTTGACTATCAAATATCTGATTTTTAAAAAGTGGCTATTACACACGTAGGGGGGAATAGAACAACCAAAACTAAGACACGTCAAGAAGCATACTCGTTCATGTTGCCGCTCTGCAATGAATTGCCAAGAGCTTTGCAGATTACTCGTGTTCGTTGCCAAGCAATAAATGCAGAGGATACGCCAACTTTAAAAATTTCTTGTTTCATTCTTTTAAATTTCCTTCTAGTATATTATTTTCACTCTTGCCTTAAAAGCTAGAAATATATTTTTTGCGTCTTATTCAGGCGGACATGAATTCCACATCTGTTATAATACTACAGCTTTGAAATATACTACAGCACAAGCAGCCAATAAGAATTATCACTTCTTTCAGAATTAGAACTCTTTGAAAAGTAAAAGCTGGTGTAAAAAAAAAGAAAAAGTCTGCGCGAACGCTGCATTTCTCACTGGTGCCGAAAGCGTAAATTAGACTAATACAGAAGAAGGTAAAGTAGGAATGTAATCCATCAATTCCTGAGCCAAGAGCGTTATTTTTTATTAAAGTTTACCTACACTCATGCACGCGCCTTCTGCCGTTCTGTGCACCCTCAGAGGGAGAGCACGGTAAGCGGGCCTCTGCTAGGTCGAGAAGGCGACTCCTCCCCACGACGTTGCGGGGCCTCGAAAGCACCCTGTCTACACCAGTCACGGTATGCAAATTTAATGGTATTGGACGCAGCAAGAAGAGAAAACCAAGCTTTAGGCAAACACGGCGTGATAAGCGCCCGCTCTCGCTGAAGTCTTTATACAAGCGCCAGTGACAGGCAGCGGCAGCGGGTTGTCTCCGATGACTGAAGACGCCCCCAGGATTCTCGTAGCGTAGAGGTGTTGTGCACGTGTACCGAAGGCTTGTCAGGCGAACGACGAAATGTCGACATCACATAGTGCAGCTTCCACATGTTTAAAATTCAGCTCTCTGCGTTCAAACGCCTACCTCTCAATCTACAGCCCGCTGTCGCGTATACTTTCTTTCCGAGTGCAGGGTAGTTAACTGGAAGTGCGTCTGGTTGACCTCCCAGCCTGTCTTTGCATTCTTCTCTATACTCGCTAGTCGAAACAGACACACTTTTGCCTGACTGAACAGAGAAAAAAAAAGATTATGAATGTCCATAACAAGCAGCGAGTGTGAGGCGTTCGAATGCATCGATGGCCTTAAGAGAGAAGCTGTTTGAGCTGTAGGTAAAAAGTGCCCCGTCGCCAATTAACTACCCATCACCGTGACCCCGCACGAACTCTGTTTATTCTCTTTACAGTGAAATTATTTAAGCTATCTTGAACCATCACGCCCATACTTCATTATTCTAAAGTGAAAATGTTTAAGTCATCGGTATTTTGCGCTCCGTAGCACGAAACTCCTGGAGTTGATATAGGGCACAGGAATCAGGCAAGTCCTAAAACAGAGTACAGCAGCAGGTGCTATCGTTAAACAAAACTTCTGCTTGCACGTAAATCAGGTGAAAGAGAGACCGAAAGGCAGAGAAAGAAAATAGAAAGAAACAAAGTGATAGCAAGAAATAGTAAGAAACAAATGGAGAAAAAAATTGGCAGATCACACGTCAGTGTCAATCGATGATATCCCAAGCTCGAATGAGTAAGGTTGATAAATCACTTTCAAATCAGCACAACGTTACGAGGCGCACGTATATTCTGCCAATCATGATTATCGTGTGATGATTTTCAAGCTTAAACGTGTCACTTACCTTCGCCCTCTATTCACGTCACGTGATACCAAATTCGTTATATGTGGAGATAGCGAAACGTCCGCGAGCGCGTTATGAGCGTAGCATTTAGTCATGTTTTACATGACACACATGTCGTGATTATTATGTTTGGACGTGTGATTAACATTCGTCGTTCGCTCGCGTCCCGAAATACGAAATTTGGTATAGGAGAAGCAAGCGAAACGGCCGCGAGCGTATCATGAGCGTGGCATGTAGTCATGTTGTTACATGACACACATCTAATGATTATCATGTTTTCCCCAGGCACACACCTTCATCATCCATTCATATCCCCTAATATCAAATTTGGTATATGTGAAGCAAAATGGCTGCGAACACATCATGACTGTGGCATGTAGTCATTTTGGTATATAACACGCATGTCATGATTAGCATATTTGGCTCCGCCGCGGTGGTCTAGTAGCTAAAGTGCTTGGCTGCTGACCCGCACGTCGCGGGATCGAATCCCGGCTGCGGCGGCTGTATTTCCGTTGGAGGCGGAAATGTTGTAGGCCCGTGTGCTCAGATTTGTGTGCACGTTAAAGAAACCCCGGGTGGTCGAAATTTCCGGTGCCCTCCACTACGGCGTCTCTCATTATCATATGGTAGTTTTGTGGCGTTAAACCTCACACATCAAACATCAATCAATCAATGATTACCATGTTTGGACGTGTCATTTACTTTCGCTGCCAATTGGTGTCACCTAATACCACATTTAATATACGTGAGTGCTCCTCCTGTCTAAGTGCCTTCTTCCTGTTTTTCACGGGCGTTATAAAGAAACTCACTGAAGACTATCAAAACGGCCGCGAGCGCATCATGATCTTGGTATGTTGTAATGTTCCTACATAGCATGCATCTCGTGATTTTCATGTTTGCACCAGTCACAAACCTGCGTTACCCATTCACGTCCCGTAATACGAAATTTGGTATATGTGAAGCTAGCAAAACACGCCACCATGAGCATGGCGTGTAATCATGACTTACATGACATGCATGTAAATGAATCCACTTAGGGGTCTGTCACTTATGTCCACCATGCAGTCGTGTTATACGATACCAGTTTTGCAATATGTCATGTGAACGAAACCACCGCAAGTGCAGCATGAGCATGACATGTAAATCATGGCATTCATGAAAAACATATAATTTTCATGTTATGACAAGTCGTTTATGCTTATCATGCTGTCATGTTATGCCATACCAATTTTGGTATAGATCTCATTATCGAAACGACCAGGAGAGCTAAAAGTCATACGCGGATAGATAGAAAGATAGATAGATAGATAGATAGATAGATAGATAGATAGATAGATAGATAGATAGATAGATAGATAGATAGATAGATAGAAATGGTGATAGAAGTCGTCGAAACTCGTTAAGAAATGCTTCACTTTTAATAAAAAAAAGTGAATCATATGAATTCAGCGTAAACATGCCTTGCTACTTTGAGGTCACGTAAGACTTCACTGCAAGGACAGAACAGTAAAACTTTACAAAATTACGATTGCAAGTTACCTCAGTAACACGCAATAACCGAACACTGGTGCAGTTGAGACATGTCAGAACGAAGACTCATTCTGTTTCTAGAAAATGTTCACGACATGACACTGCCAACAGTCAATTCGCAAATAAAACCTTGTTAAAATTATAATTGATCATTTTTTTTCCTTTTCGGTGGCTTGATACTATAGGTCACTGATATGTGGCTGACAGGCCTAAACACTTTAGGTGATCAATAAATTGTGGTTAAATGTTTTATTTAAATGTTTGGCTCAATCTTTTGTTATCACACAGAAAAGACGACTTGTATCAGTCAAACATGAAAATTTCATGAAAATGTACTGTACTTATAACCGTTCAATGCTACAAGATAAAGCTCCTTTGTTTACCATGCTCTAGTGCAACGTTTCTAACGCACCCTACACAAGTAATCTTGAAAAGAGGTCTCTGTAGCTGCTTGATTTTTTAACTTGTGTGTGCGCATAACACGGGGATGGTTAACAAATAGTACCATTAGCGACAAGCTAAGTTTATTGCAGTGAAGGAAAAATTCCAATCACTGGAAGCAGAGTATCATGCTTAGATGCCTGATCCAACCTCTAGGGAGAAAATGATCAGGTGAAAAGAAGTTTAGCGTACGTTTCAGTTTTGTTTTATTATGAGATATATTATCTATTACATTTTTACGTCCTAAAACCAGGATACGTTTATAAGGTACGCCGTAGTGGAGGGCTCCGGAAATTTTGAATACCCGGGTTTTTTTGACATGCTCCTAAATGTAACTGCACGGGCCTTTAGAACTTTCGACTTCGTCGAAAGGTCACCGCTGGAACCTGTATTTAAAGTACCGCGCATAACCTGAGTGGGAGTTGAATTCATGAGTTATTAAATTCATCAGTGTCCTACTAGTTCCACGATAACAGCTTCAACCGCACTTCTACTCACGCCCACGCAAAATAAAGCGAAAATCGCCCCAGTCCCACACTGCCAAAACTGTACACACTTCGGAGCAGAACTAAGGATTCGCCTGCCCTTATTGAGCTTAATTTGTGCGTATCTGGGTCGAAACGACGGCTTTCTCAATATGATTTTTTACACAATGCTTCAGTTAGAACGGTCTGTGTTGATCGAGATAGGAGAAGCTTTCCCCCATCGTTTTCCTCTCCACCCTGTCACTTTCTGCCAGCTGTACCTTACTTTGTATTCTTTTCCTTCGGTGCAGTTTGCTACTGATAAAAGCAGTGACAATTAGAAATTAATCCATGATCCTGCGTGAACCATGGCGGTGAGCATATTGCCTATCAGGTGGGATTTGCGCTTCTATAGAAAAACAACTTGTTATTCCCCTTAATGAATTGTAGTGGTGCACTGCGACATCACTTCCCGAACATATTATGAGATTCCAGCGACGGAATCTGGTGGATGTTAGAATAGCTGTAGTTCACGTTAAATGACCCCAGGAGGTCGAAGTGATCTGGAGACACAAGACATCAAGCATAGCTTCAATTGATTTGGGACGTTCAACCCCGTAAACGCATCAATTAGAATGGATCGTAAAGTAGGTCGCTCCAAAATAAACAACACAGTACAACTCAACCCTATAAAAGTGCAACAAAAAAGCTGAAGCCAGCTTGACGCACAGGCAAATGAACGAAACAAAAACACAGTGAGAAAATAAAGAGCTACGCCTACTTGTCTTACTTGTAGCGGATTGTTAAAAACGATCTCGTCACTCTTTTGGGCTTATACATATATTGAACGATCGGTGACAGAATCAATCCACCCAGTCTACCCCGTTACCTCAACCATGACCGATCATCAAAATACCGAACTACCGCAGGTATATATAGCCATAGTAGCGGACAATAAGTACCGCGACAGAACGAAATAAAATGAGCAATAGTAGATCGCACGAAAACAAACCAAGAAACATCACTCTTTTAATCTTACCTATAGCATAAAATTGTTATGAAAGCGTTCGCAGGAAAACTCCAGCTTAACGCAAGTCATGCATACATAGCGAACTCGGATGGGAACACGTTTATGCGCTGTAAGAAAAAAAAAGGTAGAGCTACTTCGACCCAATAGCACGCGTTGAGAACACTGCAACAGGAGTCCTGAATGATCGTTAATGTTACGAGAACCTCAGAGCAGGTTTAGCATTGAAAAAAAAAGTACACAGACGCTTACGAACGGCCTGATTATG
Organism: Rhipicephalus annulatus; assembly: GCA_013436015.1. Taxonomy (NCBI): domain Eukaryota; kingdom Metazoa; phylum Arthropoda; class Arachnida; order Ixodida; family Ixodidae; genus Rhipicephalus; species Rhipicephalus annulatus. Next base: position 29,960 of record WOVY01011548.1, on the reverse strand, counting down.
AGAACATGCATGCAAATGAAAAAGAGTGCCACAACCAAAGTAATTTACCTGGTTTAAATACGTATGTCTCGCAACCATAGACTGCTGAAATACTATAAGCGAACAGAGCTGAAATACATGACATTTGAAAACTAGCCGATAATATGCACTGCTCATCAACGCGCCAGATAATCACGCTTTCCCTGCATTTGTAATGAAGTCACGCCATGATTTCGATCGCACATCAGGCTTCAATATTATAACTCGGATATTATATAGTAAGGCTTCTGAGCAGCCAACCAAGCTCTAATTAAAGAGCTTTTTCGCTTTGGAACAACCGAAACACTGTATATATATATATATATATATATATATATATATATATATATATATATATATATATATATATATATATATATATATATATATATATATATAGACAGGCATGGTGGTTGAGTGGCCGTAGCGTTGCATATAGTCCAGTAGATCCTCCGTGAGCGTCCTCCACAACGTGGTTTATTTCGACGTTTCGGCCTTCATCAGGATGAAGGCCAGACTCTAGGCTGAAACGTCGAAATAAACCACGTTGTGACCGCTCACGGAGGATCTACTGAACTATATATATATATATATATATGTATATTTATATATATATATATATATATATATATATATATATATATATGTTATAAACTTCGAGAATAGTGCAGTATAGGAAACAAAACAATAAAATAATTATTTAATCCTAACAGTTTCGGCTGGTGGACCAGCCTTCTTCGGAGTACCAAGAAGGCTGGTCCACCAGCCGAAACTGTTAGGATTAAATAAATATTTTATTGTTTTGTTTCCTATACTGCACTATTCTCGAAGTTTATAACTTTTATTACGGTAGCCGGAAGAAACTCTGATCATCTATTTCATCTATATATATATATATATATATATATATGTATATATATATATATATATATATGTATATATATATATATATGAAGAGGTGTATTCTTAAGGGCTAGTTTTTCTCTGACATGATATTAGTCAAATGTAGCAGACAATAATGCCAAGAAAATTATAGGGGTAGATATTAGACCGAATTTCAATGTAAATCTGAAGAAAGAAAAGTAGGTGAAAAGATAACTTGCCGTGGGCCTGCAACTATTCAAAAGTAGCAGGTTCGGTTCCTGGCCACGACAAGTTATATATATATATATATATATATATATAGGCGCCATAAAGCAACATATCAGTTAATAAAATAAGCTGCACGCGCGCGAATGACCACAGCCTCAACTGTGGCAGCAGATTTCTTGAGAGAACGGTCCCTTCATACAACGAGATCGAGAAACGTGTTTCTTTTTTATTTAAAGTAAACAAAATCCCTCACTCACATAACCCTAGATATTTGTATTGCAGAATAAGGAAAAATGGGCCACCATCATTAGCGATGCGTTGTGCGACGCTCTTCTATTTCGCACTGTTGGTGCATCGCCAGTGATCAAAGCGACGCTCCGCCCGTCTTATGGAATTAGTCTACCGTGAACGATGAACGACAATGGGGGCCTACAATCGAGAGCGAGGCGTTGCAACAAGAAATTGGCCCAGAATTCACTCGCCCGCACATATATACGTGCACTCGCAGACAAATTTCTGCGAAAATAAGGAGAAAGAAAGAAGCTACGGAGGCCGAGTGCGCACACGAGCGCTTTGAAAGAGGTCCCACATCTTAAACAGCGCTCGTTTCAATTGGATAGAAGAAAACGCAAGCAACTTATTTAAAGTGACGACATGAGTTGAACACACTCAGTTGAGTGTTAACCTCAACTCTTTTAGTGCTTTCTTCTGAGGCCTCGGCGAAAGTATAATACGAAATACGACAAACCACGCAGCCGGTTCAGTACCTATTCCAAGAAACCAAAATCTCCGTTGAACGATGCCGGTCTACTTCGCGGAGTAACACATGTGCGGAAACTCTACCAAGGCAGCTTTTCCTTGGTCGCCCTTCATTGTTGTCAGTCATTATGTTGTATGGCTAGATGAACTAGCGCAGAATGAAATCAGCGCTGCCAGGTCTTTCCAAGGTCTTTCCGAAAGATGCCGTCGATACTTTGAGACCATTACCAAACTTGACTGATGAACGCTTGCAGTGCACGCTTTTGCAGTATGAAAAACTTTTAGTGCGCAAAGCTGGAAACATGTGAGGATGTCATTTACACTTATGATTGGGAACAAACTTCCAAATTTTGAGAATAATTAGAACCACTCCTCTACTCCAATAAGCCCTGCTGCCGTTCACTTGCAAATTATATTAATAAGCATGGCGTTACGCGCGCGCAGGAAATCATGAACAGCGCAGACGGACACGGCTACATGTAGCATCTCAGGCTTGAACGCGCCGGTGAAGGCAAGGATAAAACTGTTTAATGTGCACATTCGTACGTGCACTTCTCTCGTCACATGCAGCACTAACAAAACTCTTTTTTTAATCATTTTCACGATCACTGCACGGAGATAAAGGAGCAGGTAGAATTTAAAACATGCGAAGTTGTTGAAGGCACTAAATCTCGGCCTCTCTAATAAAAAAAATCATGGACTATCTCTCCGAACGAAACTCTGATGGGATGTGAAGCAGCAGCGGTGCCTGCGGCTTTGACTCGTTTGAAAAGGGCATCGACGCAGGTGCTTGAAGGACAGTTTGAAGGGAAACTCGGTTTATCGTTTACTCGAGTAAACGTTTGTTTGACACGAAAATAGACTGAAGGTGGGTTGGGTGGGTTTCGTGTAAGTTTCATCGCAGGTAAACAAGCGGAAAGAGGCTTTCCACTCGACGTGTGGTCGAGCGTTGCGGGTGGTGGCGAGGATGAAGCGACAGAGAAGTGCGTTGTGAGGGGGCGGAGGAGCTGGCAGCTGCGGGCAGCCACGGCGAGTGTGCTGCGGGAGAGGGAGAGAGGGATGTGAGTACGCACCTGCGAGCGAAGCATACGAGGGGAGCATGACGTCAACGCGCATCTGCGGCATGACCTGTACTTGGCACTGCTCCAACACCTGCGGCGAGGGGCAGGCACGTAGGCAAGGGAAGCCCCGCGGTGACCCGGTCCCCCTTCTCCGAAATTCGTCCAGTAGGCCAATAACGCCACAGTATAGTTGCTCAAGTACAAGTAGTAGTGGCGTGCGTATTTAAAAAAATGAAAAACACATGATTTTTTAGGAACTAACCAAGAGCAGCTACCAAAGAAACCTTATTGAAAGCACGGCAACACTCGCCGAAAAATTCAGCGTCCGGCCCGCGAATCAACACCACAACAGAAACATCACTCACTCATGTCTGAGGCGTTAGCGAAACCATTACCTATACAGGAAAGAAGACGTCCGATTGACTCACAAGCCTACGACCACATGTTCTCTACTTATTGCCAAAGACCGTTTACCTAGGGAGGCAGCCAACGACACTCTATACACGGAGAGCTGTAAAAAGGACACTTTAGTACAGAATGCTACGGCTAAGACAACCCATTAACACGTACAATCGCATTCGCACCTATGTGAACCCCACGACCCTTTGTCCGCTGCCTCTGTTTCGGGCAGGCGGCCGCTTGGCGGAAATAGTAAACAGTGTAAACAATTAGTATGGCTGGGGCACTCACTGGCTGAACGAGTGTTTGTGTCGCTCTCCAGTTATTCCTTTATTGCACGAAAGCGCCATAGTTGGTGAACTTGCTCATCACTCTCGGGAAAGTAAGCAGACGACCACCGTTGTTATTTACGTCGTTGTACGTGTGGTACCGCGTTGTTCGCGTTTCTATTTCCGTTAGAAAATAGCAACGTTTTTTGTATCTGTGGTGGCTGAAACTTTTGGGGATGTTTAATAATTCCTCTGGGGTGGGGTGCTCAACACCTACACAAGTTCGCCCGCAACACGGTTTTACTCATTTACCGCAGGGCTTTATGAGATAAAGTGACGGAGCAGTGAATCGCCGCCGGGCGTTGGGACAGATGAGCCGCGCGGAAATTGTGCGAGTTCATGTGCCGCTTACTGTTTTCAAGCTTTCGTTCTGCTGTATTAACGCTCTTTGGATGCACTCGATCATGTGGACACTGGTAAACGACGAAAGGTATCGTAACCAAAGCATGTTTTTGTTCAGTTCGAACACCGTGCAAGGGCACTTCACTCGAACGTTCTGTATTTACAGAAACAGCAATGGATCAATCGTTGACTTCTGAACGAGCAGTGATTTAGACGTCAAATTTGTAATAAAATAATCGGATGTTCACCAGAAACTCTACCTCATATCTTGGCCTTGTTACACTGGTTTTCGTGAAGCTCCTATCATATTCACCTGCTTGACAATTCAATCCACCTAGACAGCAGCGCTGACGGTTTATTCTCCTTCGCAGTAGGAGACGATCACACGTCTCCCTGGCAACCCTCTTCAGAAATTTTCACTGCTCCCACGGCGTCATGTCTTGATACTTTCCAACAGTCCGACTGACCACACTATATCGCCAAACACGTCTCCTCTGGTCGAGAGAACCATGCTACCCCTTGAGCAACAGACTTCACTAACTGAGGCCTCGATGACTGACCCTCCGTGCCTCCATCGCGCCACGCTTGGGCTCAGGCCAGGAAGCCAGGGAATCTACTGCATGATTCACGTATTCGTAGCACAGTGAAAGCTGTTTTGAAAGGGCCACATTTTGTTCACAGATTTGTCTGTGGAATCAGGCGTTGCACTTTGCTTTCTCGTGTTCTCAGATCTTGGGCAGTCATCGGGCTCGGGGCTTAGGATGATCCTACCGCTGCCTCCACTTTGTTGGGGCTCGGTCCGGCTGGTCTCGACTGGTAGCTGGCCCTCGTCACCGCACCCATCTTTTGTACTGAGATGCACTCTTTGAGGACAGGCGGAGATTTATTTACATCTCATGAGGATAGAGAAGAAGAATAGAAGTGGAAGCGAGAATGTTTTCGGCTGACATTAGAACAGTCTTCGGCTGACATAGCCAGATTTTGGACAACCATGTGGCCCCCGGTGTTCACAGCACACGCCAATCGCATGACTCGACGGCCCTGCGGTGAGGATGAAAGTCTGACAGGGCGAAAGGAGAGGGCAGTGTGTCATTGATTTCCAGGGGTGTAGGCGCTCTCCAGGAACAACTTCCTAATTGCTTTTTACATGCATTACTCGTTGTACTTCCTGAACTTTTGTTTGACTGACACCTCAGCTGTCCAAGACAATCAGCGGGCCTTTGGCACAATTAGTTAAGTGTGAACTCTCTTTTGGGTGTGACCCAAAAGGACAGCAGTCGTGAAAAAAGTCTAGAAGCGGCTACAAGGTCGGATCATGTTGGCTTGGTACTGACTAAGCTGGAAGGAATGGGAACTAACGCGGAGGCACAATTGACAAAATGTCAAGACATAGTGGTGGAGTTTGGAGTGAAGTACGCGATTCCATGGGTGGCTGGAAGACAGAGATACCGTAAAAACTACGAATGTAGTTCTGCGGGAAGAGTACTGCGGGCGAGCCTTGTTCATTTTGCACTTAGATGACGGGAAAGCTTCCTTCAAACTGCGGTTTACAAACCATCGCAAAAGACTGCAAAGTTACCAATTTGTGTGCCAGAGCGCCCCTCCAAAGGTAAACTTGAATCTGTGCAGTCGGCCTTTGATTTTTACCAGAGAGATATGACAACAGCTCATATCTATACACAGAAAGGTGAATGGGGAATCTGGAAATGTAAATGGCAAGCCATGCAAGAGGACAAATTTTCCCGCTTCGCGACGGACGCTTTGGCTGAATATGAAAAAGCCCTCTTTGCGAACATGATGACGATGATGATGATGATGATGATGATTTGTGAGGTTTAACGTCCCCAAATCGCTATTTGATTATGAGAGACGCCGTAGTGGAGGGCTCCGGAAATTTCGACCACCTAGGGTTCTTTAACGTGCACCCAAATCTGAGTACACTGGCCTACAACATTTTCGCCTCCATCGGAAATGCAGCCGCCACAGCCGGGATATCTTCGGGAACATTCACACACTCCTCGATAGAGAGAAATATATATAGCATTAAGAAATCAGTGAGGTCAAAGATTGACAATGCTCCCAATGAGTACAGCTTCTGCAGAACGCAGCTTCTCGACCCTGAAAAGAGTGAAAACATATTCGAGGAACCGGACAGCTGAGGAGCGGCTTGATGGTCAGGCCTTAATGTCCTTTCACTGGATACAAGTCAATGTGCACGAAGTTATAACTTTGTTTACGGAGAAACCGCGCCGCATGAAAATTCTAGCGGGAACCACTCTCTTTGGCTAGACTACACGTTCGTTTTTTTTCATTGGCCTTTACTATATGGTAAAACCATGGACAATGACATGAACGTCAGACTGGTGTTTTGAGGACATGCAGCACCTGTCGACGCAGTTTGGACTACACTCTTAAAAAAAGTTAGGGAAAAGGTAGCAACTGCAAGCGAATAGGAAGTAACTGCAGCAGTTACTACCTTTCTTTGAAGGTAACTACCCTTTTGCTACCTGTTTACTACCTACGTTAGTAAACAGTTACTAGCTGCTACCGTTACTAACATTTTGCGACCTCTTTACTACCTACGTTAGTAAGGAGTTACTAACTGAAATGAAAGAGGTAGTAACTGCAGCCATTACTATTTTTCTTGCCCCGTTAGCAGTTACTAACTGAAATGAAAGAAGTAGTAACTGCAGCTATTACTACATTTCTTGCCCCGTTAGCAGTTACTAACTGAAATGAAAGAGGTAGTAACTGCAGCCATTACTACCTTTCTTGCCCCGTTGCTACTTCTTTGCTACCCGACTTTTGACTATCTAATCCAAAATAGTGTGTGAATGTGAATCTGATCATTCATGAGAGGAATCGTCTCAACGTATTATCATTAAACGGAAAAATGACGCAGAAGGTATACATAGATCAAGAAAATACATTTCGTTCTAAATTACTCAACTAAGACATGTAAACTTCATTCTGATACTGTCTAAACGGAAAAGTACAAGTTAACAAACCATAATCAATGATGATGATGATGATATATGTTGTTTAATGACGCAAGGGCCATTGATGGCCAAAGAGCGCCAGGAAATGATATCGGATGAAAGCATTTGTTATGGTAAATGGCTGTAAAAGTGCCTAAGATTCTGCGCTCTAAAGGTGCGTAAGACATATATTTAATAAAATCATGAAAGTGAAGTGAAGCATGCCTGGTGAGAATGAGTCTTAAGTTATGACATCATAAAATAGGAGTGTTATATTAGCACCGATTTCTCGCACAGCGCCCTTGGTCCCAAGGGCCGGGAGACAGGTGCTCTTTTTGGATGTAGCATCCGCAGCAGCAGCCTCCTTTCAGGGGCCATGCTACCGATCACTTGAGTAGATAACATGGAAAGTATTTACTTCCTTTAAGAATGCATTCAATGCATTATATTTAAAAAGAGGTTCGCGACCAATAAACATAGCTGGGTGAAGGGGTATGTGTTCCTTGTACGCTAGTGGAAAATGTTTTTTCCTGTAAGCCGCTAGCTCAGAGCATTCAATGAGTATGTGAAGTACGGTAAGTGGACGGCCACATCTGTGACAGCTGGGTGGGTCACCACCGGACAAAAGATGTGTGTGTGTGCTGTGGGTGTGTCCTATTCTAAGCCGACAGAGACTGACCTCTGTACGGCATGTTTTCGACATGGGTGGCCAGTTACTGAGGTATGGTTTAATCAAGTGTAACTTGTTATGAGTTTGTAGATCCCATAACTTCTGCCAGTAAGCCCTGAGCTTTTTTCGTATGTTTGGATTTAGGTCCATTATAGGGACAGCAACTGAAGAGTTGGCAGTGCTTCCGTTAATTGACGTGGTGAGCTGGTCGGCCAACACATTTCCTTCGATCTCGCGGTGTCCTGGCACCCATCACACGACGGTATGTTGCTTGGAAGCATAGGCCGCGCAAAGTATTGAATAGAGGGATATAATTATAGGGTTTCTGTGTTTTTTAGATTTTTCAACGCTTTTACGACACTCAGGAAGTCTGTGTATATAACTACCCTTCGCGTGTTCAATTCTTTGATGTGTTTAACGGCTACAAATAAGGCGTAAGCCTCGGATATAAAAATGCTTGTGCTGGTGGACAGAACGCCAGCATTCGAGAAGGATGGGCCGACCGCCGCATAGGACACGCCAGTATGGGACTTGGATGCATCAGTATAATAGTCTGGACAGTCATATTTATGTTGCAGCTCTAATAAATACATCCGAATGTGTATGGGTGAGGCATGCTTTGTGACAGCTATGAAAGATGTGTCACAGTCTATAACCTGCCACTGCCATGGCAGGAGCGGCAGAGTGGGGGGGGGGGGGGGCTGAGGTGGTATTCAAGCAGTGGGACATCTGTTTCTTCAGCTAGGTCTCAACACGCAGCGAGAAAGGGCGTGCCATTGCGGGCCGATTGAAAAAAAGTTGAGAGCTGGACAGGTCGTTGATGGCGGAATAGGCGGGTTGCTCACTGTTCGCATTTACTTTAAGGAAATATATGAAAGAAGAATATGTTCTCTGCAGATGGAGTGACCACTCGTCCGATTCTACATAAAGGCTTTCAACTGGGCTTGTTCTAAAGGTGCCTGTGGACAGGCGGATGCCTTGATGATGAACAGAGTCCAACAATTTAAGAGCGCTTGGCGTGGCAGAGTGAAAGACTATTGCCCAATACTCAAGGCGTGAGCGTATAAGGCTTCTATACACATTCATGAGGCACTTTCTCTCGCTGCCCCACGTTGTTCGTGACAGCACCTTTAGGATATTCAATGTTTTCAAGCATTTTTTTTTTTGCATTTCAGAATTTCAGAATTTATTCAGAATCGAAATACAAGTGATACAAGTGCATGTGTTATGTACAAATACAGAAGGAGGTCTCAAAGTCGTGAGACTGTGAGTGAGACCTCCTATAAAATCATACATGAGCGATACAACGTAATAGTAAAGAGTGGTAAGGAAAGAAATCTGAAGGTATACAAAATGTACAGATAAGCACAAAATAGCGAACGTAAGTTATAAAAAACGTACAGCTAAGCATGCAAAAACTAACACGAAAATGCAGTAACATTCACTCTGTATAAAATGAAGCATTATTACGGTAAGGAAAGAAAAATTGAGATATACAAAATGTACAGATAAACACGAAATAGCGAACATAAGTTATACAAGGTGTACCGATGAGCACAAAAAACTAACAGAAAAATGCAATAACATTCAGTTCATATAGTATCATGCATTAAGAATTTAATAGGTGCAAACGCAAGCCTTTTTTAAACGTTTCGAGGGATCTATTTTTGATCTCCAAAGGTAAAGAATTCCACAGGGAAATAGAAGAAAATTTTGTAGTAAACTTGCCATAATTAGTTCTAGGTTTGGGTAAAAGGAAGTTATTAGCCTTTGCAAAACGAGTCGATGACGACTGAGGAAACTGACTTGAGTGTAGTAAAGGAATCGGAAGTTTTCCATTCACATATTTGTAAATAAGAATGCCGAGAAAATATTTAGTCAGCTTCTGAACTGATAAAATTCCATGCGAACAGAGTAAGGCTGATGCATCGGACATGAAGCCACTGAACGTTATTATTCTCAATGCTTGGTTTTGAAGATGTTGGATGGCTGATAAATGAGTGGCATACGTATTTCCCCATGATGAAATGCAATAGATTATGTTGCTGTGAAAGAAAGCATAGTAAAGTGACAACAATATTTCAAAACGAAAGAACGGGCGAACTTTTAGCAATATTCTAATGGCATAAGCGGCTTTCCGCGTAAGCTCTAAAACATGTGAATTGAACTTTAAATGTGCATCTAATTTGACCCCGAGAAACATTGTACTAGAGGTAGAATGAATTTGAGTATCGCTTACGAAGACAGAGGGGTTCCTAGGTATAATTCGATTAGGTGACGAAAATACAACGAAGTTTGACTTTTTAGCATTTATGCTTAATTTATTCATATTGAACCATTTAACGATATTTATCAGGTCGGTATTTAGTTTAAACAACATCGAGTCAACGTCCTTATCCGAAGTTAATATAGTGGTATCATCCGCATAGAGTATACAGGACGAATGTGCTAGACATTGAGGAAGATCGTTTATATAAATTAAAAATAAAAGCGGGCCCAAAATTGAACCCTGTGGAACACCGATGTTTATGGTTTTAGGGTTGGAAAAGGTACCGGACACATATACCACCTGTTCTCGATCACGCAAATAGTTACGAATTAGTTCTAGTGGAACGCCAGATACACCAATTGATTGTAGTTTCTGAAATAAAATGTCGTGCGAAATAGAATGAAATGCTTTTGAAAGGTCAAGAAAAACGCCTCCAACAACACTACCACAGTCAATAGCATTTTTAATTTCCTCTGTTAGCGATATCATGGCGAGTTCAGTTGAGTAACCAGGCCTGAAACCGAACTGTTTGTTAGAAAGAATGTGAAACTTGTCTAGATAACACCGTAAACGTCCCGCAAAAAGCTTTTCCATGACCTTACTGAAGAAAAAAATTAAAGATGTTTTATGTGCGGTACAAAGGTTAACTTCTCATCTAAAATTATACCTAGCAACTTATGTTCTGTGTTTACGGGTAGACGCTCACCCTTAACGACCAGTTCAGGATCAGGGTGCAAGCCTCTTTTTGGGGAAAAAAGGACACAGGTGCTTTTCTGTGGGTTCAGTTTGAGCCCGTTTCCATCAGCCCATTTAGATACCTTGTTAATGGCGAGCTGAACTTGTCGCTGACAGATCCCAAGAGAACACGATTGAAAACCTATCTGCACATCGTCGACATATGTTGAATAAAAAATATTACGGGAGATGTACAGACGGAGAGAATTCATTTTTATAATAAAGAGCGTACAGCTGAGCACCCCACCCTGTGGCACTCCGGTTTCCTGTACAAATTTTCGGGAAAGAACATTGCTCACTCTAACGCGGAATGTACGATCAGACAGATAGCTTTCAATGACACTGAACATATTACCGTGTATACCTATGTGTGAGAGGTCTCTCAATATTCCAAACTTCGACGTAGTATCGTAGGCCTTCTCCATGTCGAGGAACATAGATAAGAAAAATTGATTATGAACAAAAGCCTCACGTATGTGTGCCTCGATACGTATAAGATGGTCGGTGGTAGATCGGCCCTCTCTAAACCCGCACTGGTATGGGTCGAGCAATTTGTTGTTTCTAAGTAGTGGAGTAAGCGGCAATTAATCATTTTTTCAAATAGTTTGCAGAGGCAGCTTGTTAACGCTATAGGTCTGTAACTTGATACAGTAGAGGGGTCCTTTCTCTGCTTCAACATTGGAATTTTCTTTACCTTATTCCACACGTTTCTCTCATCTGTGTATGAGTTGATACTCAATATAAACTTTGTCCAGCTCTCTCGTCTAGCTTGTCGACGCGTTCTCCTTGCCTGCGATTTGACCTGCTTGAAATTTTCCAGGTTTTCTGCTGTAGGGAAATCGCGAAGCAACGCCCATGCTTTGTTCTGAGTGGTCCGTGCTTTCCTGCATGCGTCGTTCCACCATGGGACTCGCCGTTTGGAAGACATGCCGCTCGTTTTGGCAATACATTTAGATACAGCATCAAGTATAAAAGCAGTAAAATACGTGACAGCGTCATCTATGGTCACGGCAGACAGCTCAGTCCATGTCATGTGTGTAAGAGTTCTATACCCTTCCCAATCAGCTGAGTCAATCTTCCATCGAGGAACCTGCGGGGGTAGTTGATCTTTGTTCGGCGCACTCAGGATGATTGGGAAGTGGTCACTCCCATAAGGGTTTTTAAGAACGTTCCACTTAAAAACAGGTAAAATGGACGGTGATGAAATGCTAAGATCTATGGAGGAGTACATGTTGTTTGCAAGGCTAAAATACGTAGGCTCCTTTATATTTAAAAGACATAAACGAGAAGAGAAAAGGAGCTGCTCAATGAGACGTCCTCGTGCATCACAGTGAGCATCGCCCCACAATACATTGTGTGCATTAAAATCACCTAGAATGAGAAACGGCTCATCTATTAATGACTCTAGATCACGTCTGTGTAGCTGTTGAGGTGGTGGTATGTACACAGAACATATGGTAATGAGTTTATTAAAAAGTACAGCTTGAATGGCCACTGCCTCAAGGGCTGTTTGGAGCTTCAAGTGCTGGCATGCTATACTTCGATCATCTATAATGGCCACACTACCAGATGGCACGATAGCATCCTCCCGGTCTTTTCGAAAAGTAATATATTGCCGTAGGAAGTCCTTGTGCTTTGGAGTTAAGTGCGTATTTGCACACATAGCACTTTTGCGTTAAACTTACTCTGAAGTTCTTGGACGTCATCTAAATTTCTAAGTATTCCCTTACGTTCCACTGTATGATTTTGTCCGTAGTGGAAAAAAATGGGAAAAAAGTGCTCTGTGCAGAGAAGACGGAGATTAGCTTATTTTACAGGGCCTTTGTCAGGCCCTGTAACAGGCGTTTTGTCCTTTTTGGGGCGGTAGAGAGATACTCGCCACTCCTTCGGTGCTGCCTGCGCCGTTTGGCTTGAGCTGGTGTCCATAGCCTCTTGCGAGGCACTGGACGCCCGCTCTACAGAGAGATCTGTGCGTCACTTAGACTTCGCCTCGATCGACGAAGTCTTTGTCCCCACCGAGCTAGGGGTCGATGAAGCCCCCTTGGCCTCGTGATTTCCCTGGCTGCTACCAGAGCTTGTAGAGGTCACTGGTATGGACAGGCTGATTGTGGGCAGGGCAGCGCTGGCTGCTCCCGCCGTAGGGGCTTGTGGCATTGGCGTCGGCACGCTAGGCGCAGTCCGGGCAACTGCCAAGGGCCTTTGTGGTGCCGCCCCTCGTTGCACCACTTCGGCAAAAGGTGTTTTTAGTGCCAATGATAACGAGATGCGTTGTCTTGCTTCCCTGATTGTGATATTTTCCTTAACTTTTATAGTTATTATTTCTTTTTCTCTTTTCCAGGCTGGGCACGCTCTGGAGTATGCGGGGTGACTACCTTCGCAGTTAGCACAGAGGACCTCGTCATGACTACATTCATCAGCACTGTGGCCGGTTGTGCCACAATTAGCACACATCAGCTGTCCTCGGCAGCTCTGGGATGCATGACCAAATCGCTGGCATTTGAAACAACGCCTCGGGTTTGGAATGAAGGGTCGGACATGCAGTTTTATATAGCCAGTTTCGAGAGTCTCAGGTAAAGTGGTTCAGTTGAAGGTGAGTATCAAGTGCTTTGTTGCTATTTCGTTGTTGTTACGTCTGATTTTGATGCGCTGGACATGTATTACACCTTGGTCCTTCCATCCATCATGGAGCCCTTCTTCACTCAGTGTCATCAAATCTTCGTCCGATACCACGCCCTTCACTGTATTCATGGTACGGTGTGCGCTCACAGAGACGGGGATGTTACCAAAGGCTACAACAAGGTGCAAGAGTTTATTGTACTGTTCTTTGTTTTTTAATTCGAGAAGCAGATCTCCACTTGCCATCTTCGTGGCCTTAAAACCGGTTCCAATGGTCTCTCTCAAGCACTTAGCCACAAGGAAGGGTGAGATTGCTCTAGCTTTTGTAGATGATTGTTCGCAGTGGAGGACATGGTATTTTGGGAAAATTTCTCTGTTTTTGGGCAAAGTAGTGAAGTTGCGTTGGTGCGTACCCTTTTCGAGGCACGATCAGTTGGAGAGGGGGTCGAGGATCCCATGGGAAACTGTGGATTTTTCGGTAACGGCGCCTACTACCCACCACGGAGTCCAACAAGAGTACGTGGCAGAGCATGTGGGCATGCCTGCGCAACGCCAGCAGTACGCAGTTACTATAACCTTATAAGGTTTACCCTAGTTTGGATAGCCACACAAGGTTAACCCTTGCCGCAAGGAAAAACAAGAGTAAATCGAAGAGAGGAGAGAACAGGAAAGATTGAAAGTGAGAGGGAAAGACGAAGATGAGAGGGAGAGACAGGAAAAGGCGACTGCCGGTTTCCCCTGGGTGGGTCAGCCCAGGGGTGCCGTCTACGTGAAGCCGGGACCAAAGGGGTGTGTTGCCACCACTTGGGGCCTTAAAGGTCCAATCACCCAGCATTGGCTCAAACCCCAGAATCCCCTTTTCCCCGGACACGGCAAAGCCACGCACGGCTAGGCGTGGCAGGCAGTCAAAACTTCCCCGTTAGCTCCGGTCCATGGTGTCGCTACACACCAAACGCCTACTTGCGCAGGCGCCCCTGCGGGGAACGAACCATAATCAAGTGCTACACGCGCCGTAATAGACAATTACAACAAACTTAGTAAATTGCAGCAAACATTAATAAGACCGGCAAAGCAAAATAACCAGATGGCCACAATTAGCCTCGAGGACAGTCACAGTTATTCAACTGCGGCGTGTCTCCAAATATCGTCATTGTTTTGGCGCGTCAAACCCCCAAAATAATTATTACCTTTTAAACGCTGATATATTAGTCGTGGGAAGCATTCAAATGCACTGAGAATGAGTTCGGTACCTTGTTCCGGCCACTGTACATAATCCATTTTTGTGGCCATTTTATAATAGATAAATATAACATGTGATGTTTTATAAGTAAGGGTAATTAAAGGTCTTGTGCTACACAACCAAACACACGTAACCAAGTAGTACAATATAGTGCTTTAGGTTAATATTTCCTAAAATTCCTCCTGAAACGCAAGTGCTCCTCTGTGCCAGACATGCCCCTGCGAAGTAGGGGCTATATATACCCCACGCTTACTTTTTACTGCATGTACACGTGAAAAACAGTATGGGCAAATCACGTGGTCCAGATGGCAATAATGCCGCCTTTTACAAGGCGTTCAAGGAGGATATGGCCGCCGCATTGCATGAGGTTTTTTCAGAGTCTTTAGATCACGGAACTCTGCCTCCATTGTTTAATCGGGCACACACCGTGCTGATTCCTAAAGGGAAAGAGCCACATGTTTTACGCAAAGTGACAGGATACAAACCAATCACGCTAACAAACGTAGATTATAAGGTGTTTATGAAAGTTCTGGCTAGGAGGTTGCAAGTAGTTATATACAAGTTGGTCGGGTCACATCAGACTTGTGGCATCAAGCGTAGGAGCATATTCACGAATATTCATGTTGCCAGGAGCATTATTGGAGTATTGTGACGCTGCGCTTTTAAAAGTAGCTATGTTGCAAATTGATCTAGCCAAGGCTTTCGACATGGTTCCACACAATATACTCTTCATGCTAGGTGAGTACGTTGGTCTTGGTGCGATCAGATGTGAAGGTATTAGATTGGCATACAGAAGTTCAACCACAAATTTAATTGTAAATGGAGAACTCTCACAGTGCATACAAGTACTTTCCTCCGTGCGCCAGGGGTGTCCTTTAAGTCCTTTGTTTTTCGTTTCGCTCTATTTTTGGAGCCACTGTGTCAGAAAGTTATTCACCACACAGGGATTAATGGTTTCAGGTTGCAGTCATGTGAAGTGCGTGTTTTGGGATACGCGGACGATATTGCCTTTTTTGCTGTTGATAGAGAGAGTGTCACTTCGTTATTAAAAATCACTCAAAGGTTTTGTGACACGAGTGGAAGTTTAATGAACAAAGAGAAAAAAGCATTGGTTTATGTCATGGTAATTGGGACCTCACGCGCAGTTCCTTTGGAAATATTCAGTGGCTCACGACACCTAGTCGTTACCTAGGGGTACCATCGGAGAGGTATCAAGACAGTGAAGCATTTTGGCTTGGAAAGGCTGAAGAACTGCGCGCCATCGCCAAAGGATGGGGCAGTCGTGGCTTATCAATTTTTTCTCTGTCAGCTGTAGGCAACGTGTTTCTGCCTGCTAAAATTATGTACCTTTTGCAAGTACTTAGTTGTACGCGTAA
Organism: Rhipicephalus annulatus; assembly: GCA_013436015.1. Classification (NCBI taxonomy): domain Eukaryota; kingdom Metazoa; phylum Arthropoda; class Arachnida; order Ixodida; family Ixodidae; genus Rhipicephalus; species Rhipicephalus annulatus. The sequence goes on along the minus strand of WOVY01011548.1, from coordinate 14,076 downwards.
AAGCATTCACAAAGGCCACAGGATATTTGTCACGTTCATGCTGGAGCTCTACGTGGGAGAGAACATCTAGAACGAACTTGTTTCGGCGAGTTAAGCAAGGAGGGCTGTCTCTGTGCCATCTGTTTCTTAACCAAGTAATATCACGCTTCCTGCTCATTAGAGACCACAGAGACTCTTCTTTACGTTCTTTATTTCAAACAACACTGTTACATGCCTGACTTCTTTGTATCTTCAGACAGGCGAGTACTACACACCTTGTCACCATTCTTGTGCGAAGTTGTGTTCTCATATCGTTTCTTAAGGGCGAGGTTTTCGATAGATTACCTAACTAATGTGAAAACAAAAAGCGCCTTATGAAAGACCTAATACAGAATGTTTTTCCTGTACTCCTGTACCGTTCAAAGTATGAAAAAATATATGGTCATGACGTACTGAAGCGAGTGAAAAACATGTGTATACCACCCAATTTGAAAACCTTCTTTTTTAAACTTCATACGGGAACCTTGCCAGTAAAAACGTGGCTTGAAGAGAGAGGGATGTATGTACCTTGGGGAAGCAGCCGTCTCCTGTGTAACAAACCTGAGACTATTGAACATGTGTTTATTGATTGTAAGAACGCTATTTTCTTTTGGAACGTTTTACAGAGGACTTTAAAAAAAAGATTTACCTCTTACTTCATATGGAATTCGTTTTTTGCCTTGTGATAATTCTGTGCAAAATTTGGATGTTATATTTTTACTTGGTCTTCATTCGGTTTGGTATAGTATGCTATCGTACAGACACAGTGATGTCAGAGTTCTATCCGTTAATGAGTGTTTCGCGGAAGCTGTTATAAAAAAGCGAGATGTGTATAAATCCACCGACAGTGTTGAAGATGTAATATCTTTGTTTGACGCGTTATCACGCATGAAACACGTGTGATAGTGATTGTCATATTATCTTGACCTGTAGTCAAGAAGGCAATAAAGAAAAAAAAACACGTGAAGAACAGTAAACCTGTTTGGTCTATATTCATGGCACACCACGCTTCTTACCCGACTTTGTCTAGTAGTACGGCATTGATTAGCCAACATTAGCAGTGGAGAAATATGCCCAAAGTAATGAACTAGGTAGCATCGGTTACTACTTTTTTTGAAATCTCTAAATGTTACTACCCATGGGTAGTAACGGTTAGGGTAGTAACAGTTACTAACTGCTGGTAGTAGTAGCAGAGGTAGTAACTGTTACCACCCTCGCCGTTACTAACTGCGCTTACTACCAGGGTTGTAACGTATGTGACAAACCATTACTACCCCAAAGTTAGCAAGTACTACCACCTTTTTTCTAAGAGTGTAGTGCAAAACCCGACTCCCTTGCCCAGTTTGCTGCGCAACCAGGTTTGGCTGCAGCGTTTGAAACAGCGATTGAGCTAAATATTATGTGCATTTGCGCAATGAACGCTTAGAAAAAGAACTATGAATTTCTAGCCGCTAGTCAGACGCGTCACCAAACCGCCATGAAGTGCTTGCTGGTTCATACGATAGAACGACGGCTAAAATAAGAGCAGACGCAACAGCTACGCGCTCTACAACAAACGACCCTAGTCCACGCTAATGTTGCGTTCTTAATTGCCACGAACGTGGATTACTTCAGTTTTACAGATTCTCGCCGCTTTCGCGAAGCAGGACAATAAGATGGCTGGATACGAGCCGCTGCGAAAGCGTTGCCTAAGCGAATTACTCGCGTTATCGACAGCTGGTCACATGAGAAAGTGGGATAATGTAGTCTCCTCTTATTGTTTTGAGTAGCGTTGACGGCAAACGATGGTAACTTTGATTATGAAGCTTAACAGAGCCGCTGACCATGGTGCGCGCCATGCAACAGTAGACACACTGATAAACATCAAACTCGCTACGACCACCGATAACCTGTAGTTGTCGCCGCCACACACCATTAGGCACGTAAGGCTTTGAAGTCTCTAAGTTCGGGCTTTAATTAGGAAATTTGAACACGTACGTCATACAGGTAAATCACAAAATCATCGCGATCACAATCAAATTCTTGCTGCCGTTTGTCTCCGAGATTGCCGGAGCTACCTTAGTGGCCTCAGTTTACTTGCCTTTCGTTGTACACCGAGAAAGTGGACACGCATGCAGTATATTTGCAGTATATACACACAGAACACAACTGTCTACAGAACCTCTTAGCATGCGTAATAAAACAGTTCAACGCACAAGAAGCGAGATATCAAGAGAGAGTGAACTGCAATGGCGAAAATTGCCGGGGGCATTTGTGCCGGATAAAGTGAGCTTGGTACCACTAATCGTAAGATAAATTGCTTGTGTGTGCATTTAATTGCTTTGAAATCATGTGTATGCCAAAGTTAACGCATTTAGGCGTTACAGAACGCACTTCGGAGTGCTTGCCTCAAAATTTTGTCACGCGATGCTCGCTTTCACTTAAATTACCAGTTACAGCACACCGAAATCACTGAAACATCTTTTGCATTGTACCACCAGTTCCTTTTGATGAGCTTCTTACTTTCCTGAAACGAGGTTGGATTGAAAGAAGCTTGCTGGGTCCTTGATGATCAGGAAACTGCGCCTCAAGACCAACGAAAGAGAAGAACCTATGCTCGTTCGTTTTCGGACGGCTCTCTTTGCACTACCCATTTATGGCCGGCGCGGTAAAGGGGGCGCTGGCGCAGCGATACCTGGACAGAGTCAGACGTCTATTCAAAATTGTTTGCTAAAATGCATGTAAACGTTCAGCCTCTTTGTGTGATGAAAGCATCCGAGTTCAATATTCTGTTGTGCAATAAAATTGTTTTTACGAATGTGGGTGTTCTTTTTTGAGAAATTCCTGCCATAAAATAGCTCCCGTTCTTCTCGCAGGCCTGTTTGGTAGAGAAAGTGTCCAATATTTAGTTTTTTGCTGCACATGCGTAGGTGGACGACCAGTTGCTTTGCACCCCCCCCCCCACTTTTTCGGCACTCGTTACCCGTTACTGATGGTATGGCCCTTCTTGGTTAATACTATTTGGTATAAAGGCATTTTTTGTGGTGCACTCAATCTAGCTTTACTGCCATGTGAAAATTCGCTTTCTATCGCTGATCAACTCGCATTTTGTGCTGCATTCTTCGTTGTTCTCATTTTCTTCTAAATTAAGCACCTTCTATATTACTGGGCCACTTTATATTTGCCACGAAAATACTTTCTTTTGAACAGTTAGCTTTTGCCCGCCTCTCCGAAAAAAATTCTGGCTATGTTTCTGGCTAGAGGAACGCGTTGCGGTGCGTTCGTAAGGCCGCACGTAGGTACGGCGTTACACATGTGAGTCAAAGATCTGCTCTTCGAGAGTCTTGCCTTCAGCGACTCTCCGAGCGTATTCACCTCCAAAAGAAAATAACGCGTACCTTTATATCAGAGGGAAGTCAGAGCTCACGAAAGAGAGAAGTCGGAGCTCACGAAAAATAGCGACAGCTATTTTTTTTCCTGTTCTCACAGTGTACACGGCGTCAATAGCGAATGCACATCCACTCATGTTTTCAATGGTATCTGACGTATGCAGAATGAAATGCGCAATTTTCGGACGTTGGCAGGAAGGTGATGCCCAGAACTTTCACTCTGTTTACCAGCCGAAACCACTTCGCGGATGCATGGACCTCGACCCGCGTCGGCTTCTGACGCTGCAGTGATCCACTCAATGCTTCGCGCCATAGTATTCTCTCCGCATTTCAGCCAAATTTATTAGTATTGCTCTGCCCTAAGTTAAATACAAGTTAGCAAAAATATTCAACACACAATCCCATCACACGACTTCTCTACAGATCAAGTCGGTGACGTTAATGCACAATAATTGTACTCGTCTGACTTCCCAAATAGATGTACCAGCATGTTATCCCTAATACGCTCGTGGTCATGTGTCGGCTAAGGTTTTAGTATTAACCGGAAAACTAAACAAAAATATCTAATGTCCTGACTTCAAACAGCACTTTACGCGGGACATGATTAAGAGCGTAGATCACGTTTTCATAGAATTATTTTTATGAGAAGAACAAACTGATATGCTCTGTGGGGGGAAAGAAGCGCGAGTTTATAAAACAGTTCACGCTATCGCACTAGCACTGGCCGGTGTGTGTGAACACGCTTTGCTAAACGGGGCATTTAAAACCTAATGAAATAGGATTGAGTTCTTTTTACTAAAATCTGTAAAACTGCGCACAAAAATAAAATGAAAACACAAAACAACAAGAACACGCTTTCCACAGCACATGTAGTGCTTCGTGAAATGAAAAAAAGAATTTCGGGAAAAAAAATTAAGCTTTGTGTATTGTGCGGCGAAAAAGGGGTGCTCGAAGTGAACAACTCCCGTGTACACCAAGTATTTAGTGAAAAGGGTCCGAGAAAATTGCCTGTGGACTTTGTGTCGGACTGAGAACACTGAAAACGCTTCGCAAATTGCGAGTGTACCCTGCAAATAACAGATTCTCATTACATGAAATGAGGTTGCGTTGAAGAAACATTTTTCCTCGTGGTTATTCTACCACTCTTTCCTATTGAGAAATCATTTTAAACTTTACAAGTGCTAAGTACCTCAAATATTTGCTTCCCGTTTCTAAAACAAACGCGAGCACCCTTTTATTTCCGCACCGCAGTAAAACGGAAGGACACGCACATTTACTTTTTAATGGGTGTAACTTCATTCTTAGAATGCCGGTAAACTTCGAGCCAAATGAAGCTCTTTCGCCAGAAACAGCTGGAGCGTAGCTAGCTGCCTAAAGAACTGAGACGGTTGCATAACAAATATGGTTGAAGAGTTTTTCCTCTGACAGCTCTGCAGTGAACAATGTTATTCCTTTATTTTCTATGGCAGCGTGTTGAAAAAAAAAGGGTGGGGGCTGCCTCTCAAACTGACGTGGCCATAGAATCCACACGCGTCACTAGAATGTAACGTGCAACAGTTTGATGATTGCCATAGTTTTGATGGTAGTTTTTGATAAACTGAAAAATACATGCTGTGCAATAGCAAGGAATGGATGTCATCTACAATTAACAGCAAAAGATACCAATGTCAATTCACTTCAGGTTATTCGGCCTATAATGTCCTTCGCCCAAGTCCAGAGCAGGATTTAAAAACAAAAACTAAATTCCCGGCGTCCCAATGACTTCGCTGGAATTCGGTTTTGCATTAAGATTTTTACAGTAAACGGGAACGGTTTTTACTTGATCGTATTGATTTTTGTTCGCAGTTGTGATCATAGTAGGCCTGCATCTGCAAAAATTTTTGTCGGCTTCTTCTCGGAGAGGGACCCTATTTCAAGCTTCATTTAAAGAAAGCTTTGTTTGCGAAGACGCTGGAAGGCTCTTTTCAAACAGGCTGAAGCCGTGGTCATAAAATAAAGCCACAGGTCCCTTTGATATTGAGACACAAATGTTCACAATGACTGGCATCTTCAGTAAAGAGAACCAGTAATTTATTTTCTAGCTTCATTACTCACAAACAAGAAATTTAATCGATAGGATCTTGCATGATATCAAAACCCAAAACATCGCAGAGTGAACTGAATGGTTGTGTACAGACTAATCCAGAAGCGTCTATGTTTTTTCTCATGTACTATTAAAAGCTGGTAATGTTTGATTGATATTTTGGGTCATTAACTCTCGGTTAAGATTTGGTTATAAGAGACTAGTTCAGTTTCAGTCAAACAGAGGCAAAAAGCAGCTGGCGGACTGAGCAGAAACGTCCCAATGTGTAACTAGAGCAGGCAGTTGTCACGGGTATCGTCACAATGAGCTGGTTCCTCGAGACAAGCGTCCCTTCGTACGCAATCAATACAGTCCGCTTGTGGGCCAAAGCAGCTGATAAGGCTAAGGTAACAGCAGATCAGCTAAAGGAAGACGCGTAGATTGGTCCATAAAAACAGACCAATCTGTAAACGCAATGCTTCTGGGCACTGATAATACCCGAATTCTGAATAAGTGCAAAGAGTACACAATACATAAGCAAGAAGGCGTCAAGGATACGGGGGGTGCACTCAGGCTGAAAAGAACGATGAAGAGTGGCCTGGGTGGCACTCACGCTCGGAACTCGCGCTCCCTTTGTACAGCACAGCCAGACAGTTATGTGCCAGTATTTGTGAAGTAAAGGTTTGTTTCTTGTTGACACCTTAGTGTCCATTCTTAGAGGTCAGGATGACAACTGGGCATAAGCGTACGATAACTTGAAAATTTTATTATATTGAATGAGGCTGCATAGGAGCGCAGAAATGATACCAGTGCATCAAGGACTATTTCCCCTTAGAGCTACAGTGCATTTCAAGCACACGGTGTGCACCGCATTCGCTGCACGCCAACACCACGAAAGCCTCCTAATCATGTAACTCAGTAAGCACATGGCAATCAGCCACTTCAAGACGATGATGAGTGCGAACGCCAAACGATCTCAGAGCCACACTAGCTCCCTTTTTTCAATATTGCCGGCGCTTGCTCCTCCTGAAGTGAGTTTCGATGATTGATTGATTGATTGATTGACTGATTGATTGCTAATAATGTCCGACAGCAGCATGGGCCTACAGGAGACGCTATCGCAGAGGCCTCCGGATCAATTTCGACTTCATGACATTTTAAACGTGCGCTTAAAGTGCGGTGAACAAGCGTCCTTAACTGCAGGCACAATCCAACTAAGGAGCGCCGCTGAGGCTGAAAATTGAGCCGGCGGCCTACGCTTTTGCAACATCATGCCACATATCAACCTACACAGGGAAAAGAAATGGTGGTGGGGTTACACTTCAAATCAAATGATGATGATGATGATGATGATGATGATGATGATCATTCTCTTATTAGGCCTTGTGCGCCACAAATCGACTGTGTATTTCTAAAAGAGAGCTATTTCATCGGCAGTATACGGCTATAGTGAAGCCTCATTACTCAAATCTAAACTAAATAGCATAATTTGGGAATTAGAGAGTTCAATAATGAAAGTCGACGGCTAGAAAGGTTCGAAGTGGACGGCTTGCTTCAACAGGCACCGCCATCTTGCTTTACGTACCTCCCTAAGAATCTCTTTTGTATGGGAGGTTTTGCGTAGTACCTTTCGGATGCAAGTTACGAGCCGAGCCCAAGGTTCCCTAAAAGGCTCAAACCGTTTGCCTTGCTCCTACGCGTTTAACACTTCAAGGCACGTTGAACCATCACGTACCCCACTCGTTAATGTTATGCATGTGCAAGCACGCCAGTAGGGCGATAAACCTAGGCACGTGCATACTGTTTTCCTGCTCCATTCATTTCTTATCGGCCCGCCAACATTACTGCACTTAACCAAAGACATCGCTCGAAAGGCATTGTCATAGTGTGTAAACTTCGTCGCCTACTTTCCTTCTACCAACGGGCTTTCTATAGGTGCATGCTCGAGTAAAAAAGAAGGGCAATCGCCTCGCTGTCTCCTCAGGCGCTAGAGCGGGTGTAAGCGGCAGCGGATGAATAGTGATGCTTCACTGTTGTCGAAAAAAGGCTCGCACATAGAGACACGCTCGGCTGTCGGATGCGTTGGCGGCATCTACCGCACTTCTAGTCAGCCAAACACAGATATACAGCTATAAAGAAAAGTAGGCAACCACACACCATCAGTCACCCACGCCTCGATTTAACGCGACGGCGAACTTATATACAGTTGCAATGCGAGCGACGTTGTCAGACCCCGTTTTCAGAGGGAACCACAAACTTTCACTCGCCAAAAGCTTCGTGTTTACGTTTAAAAATCTCGTCGTTTCGAGTTGCGCAACGTTAAGGGAAAAGGTGGATGCGTATTACGCAAGCAGATGCTGCTAGGATTTACCACGTGCAGTCATGATCCCGGGCAACTCGGTGCTGTCGTGATGGATTGTGTGATGTGCGTATAGGTACATAAAAACCACCAGGCCTGCGCGGAACGCGCCGCACAGTCACGGCGAAAGCTGGAAGACCAGCCTTTCTGTGGAGCCTTTTTTTTAAACTCTCTTTGTGCAAGTATATATTATAATAAATAGTTGCACGAAGACAGTTTACTGTGCAAGCACGCTTGCGTAGTAACCACTACGCCATAAATTCTCGTAATTTTTGCGTATTGGGGACGCGTCCACTATGCCATTATTCGTCCTTCTTCGGAAAAGCGCGGTATTCGCCACACACATGTATTATGTGCACTTTCTTGATGGTGTGGCTGATGACGATGAACAATTATGCCTGAAGCCTTTGGATGAAGCGATATTGGCACCTTAAATTATATATTACTAACCAGTGTTCCTAGGAATGAAGCAATGCGGAAAGTATCGGGAAAATTCCCCTTATAATCGGCCAATTCCCTTCATTGGGTACGAACCATGTGCAGAGGAAAACAATAACATTCAATCACTCATTACGCAATGCTCATTGTGTGATGCCCGGTAATAACTTCACTGTTTTAAAACATTTTACTGTGCATGTTAACGCGATTCGTAACCCGACATGAAACCTGCATTGCGCGTCAGCCTTCAATAGAGTTTCAAGTACCGGCGTGGCTTCGTGGTAGATTGCTGGGCTGCCACGGTCGAAGGTCGATTCCCATGGTGTACTCGCTGTTTATAATTTATTCAGGTTTTCCCTTATTTCAGGCTATAGTGGTTATGGACACGGGTGGTGGCAGCAGCCGACAACTACAGCACCGTAATCAGCTCTTGCTGTGATCTCACAACAACAGCGTTCGCTGTAAAACAACAAGAGCCTTTCCTGCATTAATTTCATTTTGCGTAACACACCCATTGACCGGTGGTTGTTTCTTGATATGCAACCGTTTAGAACCGCTTATTTACTTCTGTAAAGTCTTCCTCTAATAATATAGCATTTTATTAATCAGTGTGATCCAAAGGGATTGCAACATTACTACAATTGGTATCCATATAGACGAGCTGTTCTCGACTGCCAACCAACATAATCACATTGGTTATACAAAGCCCATCAAGGTAAGTAAAGGAGGCACGCTAATTAGAGTTCTTAGGCTATTGCTTGTTATCTTGGAGCAATCGGCAACCGCGTGTAGAAAAATGCTTTCGTGTTGAAAACGATCATTTTGCAGAAGGACGTTTTCATTTTTCAACTGCCAGGGTAGACAAAAGAAGTCATCGTGTATACCAATGCGTATATTCAGATTTATAGCATCAACAATGCGCACATTATCAGTTTAATATAACTCTACGTAAAGCAAAGTAAAAAATCTAGAGTTATTATGAGAACATAAAAACAGCCACACTAAGTTGTATTTCACTTTATTCACATTTATTTCCCCCTTGCTTTCGATTTCTTTCGCTTAAATGTTCGATATTAGCACGCACTCATTTCTTAAATAAAAGTTTAGCAATAACCCGCTCAGCGAAAATTCAGTGCGTGACAATTTATTGGGTTCATCTTCGCATTTATCACACATCTATTTTATTTCAGATTACGAATCTTTTTTCGATATATCCGCTTTTATTCTCAGAATATGATGGCGTCATTACTGACAAAGAGAATATTAGCGTGCCTTTTCAAGCGTATTTAGTAAAAAAAAAAGCTGCATGAATACAAGGTTCACGTGACGATTCAAAGCTACCACATGCATGACAGTTTTCGCGCAAATTCTTTGGAACCATAAAGCTTTATTATGCGTGATTAATTGAGAAACGGGGCAAGAATTTGAATGAAAACAAGATCTTTTCATATGTCTTCATGATTTACATCCTGATGTACGAAAATGGATAACCAACAGGTTCTATAACTCATGCAGTTCTCATATACCTTCTAATACCAAATAAAATGCGGAAACATGGGCTTTGCTTTTTTGGCATGGCATGGGTTAACGTTGGTTAGGCACTTCGCTCTACAATAGAGCTTATGCCAGATCCTAAAGCATTCATTTCGAAACTTGTAACCACTGAATATTCTAGTGGTGCTGTTTGAAAAAATTATGCAATCGCCGAAAGACGAAGTACCTCGGCTAAACCAAAGACTTCAAGCGAGTGGCGAAGAAAGTTTTTCAATGTAGAATAGACAAAATGTACGAGGGAATGGAACAGTTCAACAGCACCGTGAACATAGATAACCAAAGCTCAAATGTAGTCCTAGAAAATTTAGAGGACAGCTGAGCGTGTGCCGGATGTCTTAAATGGTTCGTGAAACATTTTTTCGAAAATTTTCCACTGCATGCGTTTTCGGAATGCTGGCCGTCCATTCAATAGTATACCTCGAGTCTCTTAATCATCCGGGTTGATTTAAAGCTAGGAAAGCACAATTTCTATTGCGCTGCTCGCGTTCTCCTCTATCTACATTTCACGTCATTTTAACCCAGCCAATTAAATTGCTCTGTCATCGACAAACATGGCGACGCAGAGGGGCCTGCTGAGCTATAGTTGACCAAGGTTTGGAGCATCATACTGTTTTGACTGTGGTGCCGTAAAGACGCGCCATGCGCAAGCCATGCAGACCATGCGGCGCTAATGAAGGATAACAGTATTTGATTGCTACACAATTTTGTAAAATACTTTTAATTTTTAAGAGCCTTTTTGATAATAAAACTTCAGTTGAAAGTCAGCAATTGTCCCGTCTGTTTCCTGTCCACCGTGTGTTATTTTCGCGCTGTAAACTTAAGTATGCACCCCTAACTAGTCCGGTCAGCCACTTTACAAAACAAGTCTGCAGTGCGTGTGCCCACAATTATCGTTTGAAGCGAACAAGTGTACATGACCATGTCTTCTGTGAGAAACTGCTAGAAGTTGGTGCAGGTGCCGGTCAGACACCTCTCATATTTCTTCATCGGAGTAACTAGAGCTGTCTAACAGGAGTTAAAAAAAACAGCCTGCCTTCAGATTTTGAGCATTAGACAGTGAGCTAAAAATGTGTGGAATATTGTACTTCTTTCTATCTTTGATAGAAATTTAAATATTTAGAACAAGGAGAAGCTTAACGGTACGTTTACAATTTCAGATGTCTTAGGGTGAATTCACTCCACTAGTGGCAGCCGGCGGCGGTTCAATGTATTTTTGGATTACCAGAATACTAGGATTTACAACGGGCGTTATTAAATATAGGCGAAATATTGCTCAAATATATCAGGAATCAGCATGCCCGATTCTTACTGGAGCCGTAAAAAGCACAACTGGGCAGCTTCATATTCTTTTCGAAACCAACACTCGACAAAATCGCGCTGTATCAATACCCATGACCCGTCAGTGCAAAACAAGAATGCCAACTTAGAATGACAACAATGCAAAATCCTAATATCACCTACTACACTCAAGAGAACGAAAAAATAAATTCTCGTACGATCACTCGACAAACGCGCACAAAATAAAGAAATGTGTGGGTAGGTTGACTGTTATGGATTGCTTTGTGCGCGAAATTTAACCAAGATTCGCTTTTGATGTAAGCAGCACCACAGCGCCCTACCAACGATGATTAATCATATTAACAATTGCAAACTGCGTTGCATTATATGACTCGTGAAGTAGGCCTGTCATAGGTGGCAGCTGGAATGTCAAAGAAAGTGTTAGCTGAGTCTGAGTGCGAGATCTGGATAGCGTTCTGTGTGCATTGCGTGAGCACGAAAAGATAAACATATATAATACAGAACACTAAGCCTTCCAAATCTTCATGCTTGGATGCATCTGATGAAATACGAAGGTAATATTTGTAGAGACTAGAAGGTTTCTAAAGCTGTAAACGCCAAAAATTGTCATGGGCACTGAGAATATGAAAAGGCTGATTTCCGAATCAATCAATCAATCAATCAATCAATCAATCAATCAATCAACCTTTTACTTCTGCGCTTCGTTGTGAGCAACAGTTTTAGAGGTGAATCGCGTGTTTTAGAACGAAGAACTCTCAGTGTTCTAGCATGTTTCAGAAAACAGGCTCAAAACAACCACGTCTACATATTGTTACGGGGAATAAGTATACACTGGTGAGCAAATTCGTACTGGCGAATATACTGGCGAGCTAATGCGTACGATGCTGCTGCAGTCCGAGCACGTTTCCGTTCAGCACTTCGTCGTCGTCATCCTCAGGCATCTACTTAGCCCGTGACATTACCCGCCGGCGGCAGAAGCACCGTCCCGGTGCGATCAATTCTCGTGGCGTGAGAAGTATGGCTTAAGCCGTGAGACGTGCACTATATCGGTCGAGACTGAAGCTGGTACTGATGTGGTATGGAGTGGAGCTATCTCATAGATCACGGTGGTGACCTTGCGTATGACGCGGTAGGGGCCAACGTAACGGGACATTAGTTTTTCGCTCAGACCAACACGACGTGATGGTAACCACAGCAAGACGAGTGATCCCGGAGAGTACTGTACGTCGCGGTGCCTGCGGTCGTAAGCACTCTTTTGGTTAAGCTGCGAGGCATATAAACGATCCCGGGCGACTTGGCGGGCGATGTCAGCTCGGGCCAGGGCATCACGAGCATAAGCAGTCGATGAGGGAACGTCAGATTGGAGCATGGTGTCCATGGGCAAAGGCGGGTCATAACCGAACAGTAGGTAAAAAGGGGAAAATCCAGCTGTATCATGACGTGAACTATTGTATGCGAAGGTAACAAAAGGTAAGTGGATGTCCCAATCTTTGTGATCCTTGGAGACGTACATCGCTAACATATTCGTCAAGGTACGGTTGAGGCGTTCCGTGAGGCCGTTGGTTTGCGGATGGTACGCTGTAGTGAACTTGTGGTGGGTAGAGCAGGATCGCAGGAGCTCGTCTACTACTTTAGATAGAAAACAGCTGCCACGGTCGGTGATCAACTGACGAGGGGCACCATGACGCAGAATGATGTCATGAAGAAGGAAATCGGCTACATCAGTAGCGCAGCTCGTGGGGAGGGCGCGTGTGACGGCATACCGCGTTGCGTAGTCGGTAGCAATAGCAATCCACTTATTACCGGTGGCCGACACGGGAAAGGGTCCTAGAAGACCAAGGCCGACTCGGGAAAATGGCTCTTCTGGTACTTCAATGGGCTGGAGGGTACCAGCAGGTCTCAAGGCAGGTGTCTTGCGGCGCTGGCAGAGGTCGCATGCCGCAACGTACTGTCGCACAGAACGGTAGAGGCCAGGCCAAAAGAATCGGCGGCGAATGCGGTCATACGTGCGTGACACCCCTAGGTGTCCAGCGGAGGGGGCATCATGCAGCTGGGCCAAAACGTCTGAGCGAAGATGCACAGGAACAACGAGTAAAAGCTCAGCACCATCAGGGCGGGTGTTGTAGCGGTGCAAGATGTCATTGTGAAGAACGAACAGTTGTAAGGAGTGGTCAGGGTGGGGAGAGTGCAGACCATTGATAATAGCACGCAAAGAGGGGTCGCGGCGTTGTTCAGCAGCTATGTCGGTGAAGTCGGTAATTGAAAGAACGAGGGCCTCTTGCTCATCTTCCCTCGTGTCAGGAGGATCGACTGGGTAACGGGACAAGCAGTCGGCATCCTTGTGAAGTTGTCCGGATTTATAGGACACGGAAAAAGTGTACTCTTGTAAGCGCAGCGCCCAGCGACCAAGGCGTCCCGTAGGGTCCTTGAGTGAGGAGAGCCAGCAAAGCGCATGGTGGTCGGTAATAACTGAAAATGGTCGGCCATACAGGTACGGTCGGAATTTCGCAATGGCCCAGACGAGAGCTAAGCACTCGCGTTCTGTGATGGAATAATTTTGTTCCGGGCGCGACAACAGTCGGCTTGCATACGCGACGACGCGGTGCATGCCTTGTTGCCGCTGCGCGAGCACTGCACCTATGCCGTGGCCACTGGCGTCAGTACGAAGCTCCGTGGCGGCAGATGGGTCGAAGTGTGCTAGGACTGGTGGATTGGTGAGAATGTCAACGAGCGACGAGAAGGCGTTTGCTTGCTCTTGGCCCCAGGTGAACGCGACATCTTTTTTGAGGAGGCAGGTTAGAGGACGGGCTACTTCAGCAAACTTCTCGACAAAACGACGGAAATAGGAGCACAGTCCCAGAAAACTTCGGACGTCCTTGGCTGAGCGGGGTGTGGGGAAGTCGCGAACTGCTCGGACTTTCGCAGGGTCTGGTTGAACGCCCGCAGCGTTAACAAGATGGCCAAGTACGCAATTTGGC